>JAMBLF010000416.1:0-296044 GCA_030578115.1 Leucoptera coffeella
TATACTTAACGTGCGAAATTATTTTTCCTCATAATTTAATACTTATAAAAAACCCATTCTACTGCAACTTACCTTATCAGTCCTATCCTCATACAAGCTATGTATCCCTGGCGCTCGTTTCAGAGGATGTTCCAAAAGCATTCGACCACTCTTGTCCAGGAAACCTAGAGCCCTCGGCTTACGTGGAGACGAGGCCCCTAGGATTATGGACCAGTACAGATGTCTTCTCCTGAACGTGAAGCGAGCTGTGGCTACTCCAGCTGCGACTGGGACTCCTGTCATATCGTCTCTTCGAATACAGAGGGGTGACCTACCCGTTAGTAGAGCTCCGAAATCTGTAACAATATATAAAAATACGTAGACATTCATTGGTCTCCATTCTTTTTAAGATGGAAAGAAACCCACAAGAACAATACAACTTGGTTACTTTTAACAGTGAACGCGATATACCTATGGTATATGTGACTGGTTACAAAAATAATTAACGAGGTTGTGACGATATTAGTATTGGTGACTGTAGAAGCATCTGTACCGTCGAATAAATTCTATTGAACGTTTGTCCCTTAGTCACGGCCTACAAAATGCCAGAAAGAACGGCAGGCATATGGTTGGTACACATGCGTATATTGATATAAAGTAATGACGTGAGTTCAAAGCCACTCGTGTCCTATTTAATCGATTAAATTGGATTTGATCGTAGACAATGACTGACTATATCCAGTCTCCAGAACATATAGAGACAGTAAACACATATATTCATTTAGAGCATCCTAAAGTTGATTAAATTATTAAACAACGTACAAAAGCCAATACATAAAAATACGTAGCGTTATGTAATACTCACGTTTCATGCTCAATTCCTCTTCTTCATAAGGCATCAGAACTGTTGGGCTATCTTCTTGTACAATATCGGGACCTAGGACAAAAGTAAGAATATTATTGTTCTATATTTGTTATGCGCATATTTCTTTATCTATTACTATCTTTTGAAATAATACGAGAAATATAATTAAGTTTGCCCTTATAATTCTAATCTAACTCTTAATGCGATTGTATAACATATTTTTGAACTTAAAACTGATTGCACTACTTTTCATGAACGTTCAATTATATCTGGGGAAAACACGCTGTAAAAATAGTTCAATATTTGCTTGTCGCAAGTGTTACGTACGAGTATGTTAGAAATGACAATTGGTAAAGTATGAAATGTTTATTCATAGGTATTTGGCCATGAACTGGCATGTATTGACAAATGGTGCTGCATCGGCCCTTCTATGTACATTGATTGAATCAAACTTTATTCGATCGTAACAGGACGTTGCTTGTCTAGACGGCGACTGGCAGAATTTGCGTTTTGCATAGCTTTCTTGTTGGGTCTGCTATGGACAAAAATAGAGGGAGCACTGACATTTTGAAGCAGACACTGGATTGGCAAATAGCACGCGGCGAATGTTTAACAATCTTTTTGAAACTATGTACCTACATAGAACTACAAGTCATTTGTACAAAATTCCTACATAACATCTAGGTAACTTTTATTTAATTAGGTTGCTTTAAACAGCTAGATTATCTACTGCTAATTATGTTTTGGTATGGAGTTTTTGTAATAAATTAGTTTTATTTTGATCTTTCCACTTGAAAAAATAGATTGCTAAAGGTAACCTATTTATCTCGTAAGTCTATTATGATGTGCCGCATGCCTTTCATAATTTATTCCCCTCATATATTTAATCTTGTCCGTAATTTATTTGCTAGTGGCGCCAACGAGACGACACTTGGCTACAAATAATATTATTTGACAAAAGATTTTATATGACAAGGTGAGTAAAGTTATTTCAAAGTTGTGTTTGTATTACACATTCGAGAATAAATGGTACGACATGTAGAACATATTTGCGCTAATAATGAATATTCATGGCTGGCCCTCGGAGGCATTTCTTAGTGCCGAACAATGTATGTCATTACTGTTGACTATAAAAATTAGCCTTTTAAAAAGCGAGAGGACGTGATCCGTTTACATAAAGCGGCCATTCTAATTCCCGTCACACATTTGACATCTTTAACAGCTCATTGTAGCAATGCTAAATAATTGCAAACGGTGGCAAGTTTTTCCGCTGATGTAATCGGGCGCCAAGTAGACGATGTCTACATATAAACACGAAAGCCAAACACTCCAGTGCAATCATAAACGCTTCCTAACAACGCACGTCAGATAAACTCTTCATAGAGAAGTCTTATCGCGGCGGACGCCTATAAAATCCTAAAATCTCAATAGCTCGCTAAATGTCACGTAGCAAAGGGATCGCGCTGTGCTGCAGTGTCATAAGTCATGCCTGTAATAAAACACACGTAGATAAGCATGAATTTGTTAGTAGATATAAAACTGAAATTGTTTTGTGTGGCGCCAGTACCGAGAATATCAATGAAATACTGCGGCGACGCGCCTAGCAGACGCCGCGCGACTCCTAACTGCGAACGAGCGCGCTCAACGCTGCGAGGGTTCAAACCTAATTATTTATTCTAAAATAAACCGATGGATAAATTCTACAATAACACTACTTTACAACCTAAGTAACAGTCATATAAAATTAATTAAACGGTACATAATTGACTAACATCGTTCAGACTAACGCATCATATAGCTATAGTGCTATTATCTCGTATAGACATGATATAGGTGAGTTTGACGTTAACTGCTTTCAACGATCTCTAAAGTGATGGATTTTAGCACCTTGACCTCGAGACAGAGCTCGTCGTCACCGTGGCAAAGAAATGAGCTATCCTTCAAAATATTCACACTTGCTTTTCCGCAGTGACGTAATTCTGTCGTCAATGTTCAACAAACTGCATGATAACAGCTGTTCTTTCAGGTGTGTTTTTATGGAATTCGTACTAATTTTTCTTTTACTGAGCTTTATTTGTTCAGCACAGATGTACTAAAAAAGTCAAACATTAGAAGTATGTAGCTCTAACTGTCTTCCATTTAGGGGAAACTTTATAACCAGGATAGAGTAAAATGAATGCTTTTGAATCTAACTATATTTTTCTAAAGACAATGGCATATGTACATATGATGTATTTTTAACGGAATAGTTTACTGTTCATATATTCATTGCCATTGCACGTAATATGGCATACTTAAAACACATTGAATACATTCACAAACAAATATTTTTATCTAAGTATTTACCTTGAGTGCTAGGCATAATTGCAGCGGCAATGTAAATCAAGACAAAACGGCATGCTTCAATAGTTTAAATAGCCACGGTGTCATATAACAACAGCGCGGGACCTACTCTCGGGTAAACGTGCACGGCGCGCGGTGTTTAAATATTTCGAATCGCCATTAGCGCTGTTTGTTTTGTATCGGTTACTTGTAAATTGTTTAATTAACACAATTAGCGGTGGCGGTTCCATAACATATTGAATTCGCATTGCATTGCGTCGGAGTCATTAAATCAGCCGTACTCGTGACAAGTGCGCCGTTTGATTGAGCCGTAAATCACGAGGGAAAAAGTTGCAAGCTCTAGCTGATAAGTGCTCAGAGAGCGCAATGGGCGGCCAGAAAGGAGATCTAGTGCGGCGCATGACGAGTGACGATGCACGAGCCTCATTGCGAATGCTCGCCGCGGCCAGCGCTCGGCCTTTGCTAATTTATAGGTTACATTCGCGTGATTGTGGCAAAGAATGTTTATGGCGCAGGGCGCGCTCATTGTTGAGGATAACTGTCGCCGAGCGCCGCACTTCCATTTTCATAAAGCATCATTCCGCAACGAGACCATTTGGATGCAGCGCGAGTGCTCCTGATTTAGCTCGCATCACGAGCAATTGGAACGATCGACTCGGCGCACGTGAACAGCGCTTATATGTTGCACCGCTCAGCAATCAACCACAAGATGCCATTTATTTTCATATTCTTATTTCGAGGTGACTTGCATCTGCTGACGTAAGACCATAACATATGCGTCACGACTTTCATCCTTTTTGGAGTTCAAGTATTATTAGGCAATGCCATTGCGGCTCTAAGAGTCTTAACCACTAATAATCGAAACGCCTAACTGTGACTTAACGTGTGAATATGAAATATCTGAAGTTAAGATCCTTCAAATGCGCCACTAAGAGATATCAAAGAGGTAAGGTATGGTATAATTCGAGTCCGTTGTTGGTTCGCGCGGGCGATTTCGCCTTTTATGGGGCCTCAACGACGCATTGTACTGCCAGGAGAGGTATTTGTGCAGCGGCCGCGCCACTCCGTTTACGGGCACCCGTTTACCCAAAAAAGTCGCGCGGGTGGCAGAGCCATGGTGTTTACAAGAAGGCTACACTTCGCCCGTTGTCCTACATACGGCAGCCTCCCATTTGCATCTCACGCCCACTGATGCGCCTTGAACAACTGTTCCCTTGTTAGCCGCGCACTCGGTGCACTGCAACCAAAAAAGCTTCCAAGTAGCTCCTTCGAGGGGAATCGATCCAAGCACGCCTGCGGTATGTGCGGCTTGCTGAAAAGAGATTTCAAAGAAACATTGCAATCTCATTACCCTTTCAGTTCGATTTACTAACCATTCTTTCATGGAATTTCATTTTAATTGTTATTAAGCTGAATATGATTGAATTATTTTTTAAGTGTCGAATATTAGATGATGTATTATTTATAATAATTTCCTATTTCCTTACCTAACCGGACCGTGGTTGCTAAAGAAGTATTTTACCTACCCATTGAAGTAATACTACTCAGGTACACTATGTAATGTATTTTAACCAACTATTTTGAGTAACTCCTTTTATCTTTTAATTGATTTACACCTATAAAACATTCCACCAGTCGTCTATGGTGCGTCGACAAAGTGAGCAGCTCAGTGGAAGTTGAAAATACAAATAATTATTTTCGGCTGAATATTTAGTCAATTGTGATGCCAAACTGGCTAAATATGTTCGCTTTGGGATAAGATTTGGATCCTCAACTGGAACGAACCGAAGAACAAGGAAGAGAAGGATTGGAGCTACGATTTCGTTTTTCTTCGGTTGTAGCGGCTGGCGGCGTTGGTGTAACCATGGCGATGAAATAACAAGAAGTTCAAACGCCGTGGCATCAGTGTTTGTACTTCAGCCGACATAACCTTAGTGGTGAATGGCTTAATAAAGAATTTAAAAAAAATTAACATTCCACGGCCCCTTAGGCTTGCCTCTACTTATGTTTTCCTGAGATGCATATTATTATATATAGCATTCAAATATAACAACACAATAAGTTCTTTTCCAACAAGATGTTACAGAATCGGCCGAAGCCGGCTCCATAAATCAATTCAGTTATGTCACGTAGTTAATTGTTGTAAATTTGTCACGCCACCCGCTTTTTAATTGTCCATAAAGCTTTATTAGTCATATTTTACAGTCGGATACCGAAAGATATAATTTAATCAAAACATCATGACACTAATGATTGTACTATCGCAAGCTACCTATGAAGACTGCTATTATAAATCATGCCGAAGTACTGCGAGCTATTATAACATTAATTAAAATGACATGCATACACTTACTAATCCCCAAAGACTCGACCTATAAGCCGGGGTTAAGGCAGCTTGAAGTATCGTGTGCTATGATTGTATAATTACTAGGATTCAATTAAACATTACTTAATAGTTTAAATTTCTATTAACAACGAAATGCTTGAAATGCTCTAACTAAAACTTACTAATATTATAACATAAAAACACTTATCTTCGGACCCATATCTTTTTGGTATTATCATATTAATATCTTTTTCGATAGGAAATTAACTGACGAAATCACAATTATTTAATAAAGGAGATAGGACTGCAATAGTCTAAAAAAGAATAGCGTATTATAAATTCCTCAGTCAACCAAAATATAGTATGCTTCATACATACACAAATACTATACCGCCAAATCTTATTATAAAAAGGATGAATCAGGAATCAACAATTTTATACAAATAACTTGTAAACTAAACTCAGTCACTTAGAAACTGGAACGAGCTACGCAATCGAGATTTGTATCGGTACTCATAAGATTTAATATTCAAAGATTTAATAAATCTTCATTGATTTCAAATGGATGATGAACACATGGGTTACTATTGACCGTGACCAAACTGCTTTTTTGACTTTAACAGAGGGGTCGCTTAGTAACTTCTAATTTTATACACAAAGTATATCGGATGGAATTCAAAACAAGAAATTAAGTAATTGTACTATCCTTCGTCATCGTAAAAGCAAAAGTAGCACTAAGCTATGGGTATCCAAATAAATGGGTAGACACACAATATCTCTTTAATACTTGATAAAATGTTTGAATTTAACGCTATAATTAAAAATTTAAGAATTTTATATAAGGGAAGAAATTTTTTTTCTGCATAAATGGCCTGTACCAAACTGAAATTAAATAGCAACGAAGGTAACCTTCTGGATGCGTTACAATGAGTTGAATCTGGTAGGTAACCATATCATCGATTATCGAGTACCTAATTTGCTGTTATCCATTAACGTATGCTATCTGAATCATAGACCAGTTTAGTTCAATACAAATGTCGATGATATAATGTGCCAATCTCTCGTAGGTATGTATTTGAAAGGTAAAATGACTTACGCTTCACAACCGCGATTTTGTAAGAATAGGCTTTAGGATATGGTTGGCTTTGCTTGTGTATACAAAACCTATACACCCGTATGTGTCACCAGATGATAATTATATAATCCATTTATGTACAATGAGGATTCAAATAGAATGTGCCAAAATATTAAAATATTTTAATTATTTTAGATAAGAAGAAAGATAATGAACTTTTAATCCCAATTTTTCATACCAATATTTCAATAGAAATCAATGTTACGTAGCTGTCAAAGTAACTTATAAAACGTCTTGCGTTATAATGTTTGCAGTGTTTAAGTGAAAACCATAAACGCAATTGAAAAGATCAAAAATCGGGTCGGGTCTCGTGTCGTTTATATCAAGTCTTGTTTAATTCACATCATCTTGTTTGTTTATGTCATCAAAAGTGAATTGTGGTCGTAATTCTTTCAATCTGTATTTTTGCTGTGTGCATTTGAGGTTGCATCAATTGTGTGAATATTGTTAGTATTACTCGTTCATTGTTTTTGTATATGTAGTAATCATACATTGCAACCCCTTTAGGAATAGACAAATGCCGCGGCGAAAACTCCTAATCACTTGAATGCTTTTCATTGTGGTTACAAATATGGTTGAGCATTATATCTATTTATAATATTATTTATATTATATGAATGTTTATTACATGTTGACTCAGTGACAAGTGAATTTACTAAGAGACTAGTTCAAATAGTGTAATAGTCCTCCAAATAATTTTATTCAATATTATGCTACTGATTTATATAGCTATGTTAAACAAATGTGAAAATACTATTATAAGCGGGTATGTAAAAATACCACTCGATGAATGAAGTAGTACTAATTCACGTTAGCTAAAAATTAAGCGAACAATTACGAATAGTAGCCGCTTGGTGACATTACTATTTTGTGAGTCATTGAGTATTTCAGTTTCAATCGCGAATTCTCTCGTTCAAATAAATCCGATGTCACGGATCTTTCTAAACAATCGTTTTTTCATCGCGTTTTCCTTGTTTTCAAATCATTAGTGCGGAATTTTCGTTCGAATGCCAGGCAATAAAGATAGATAAATTATTATCTCGCATTGTGACTATTTTCCAAAATAAACACTTCACAAATCATACACAATATCAAAATAGTTGGGGATCGTAAAAATAAAACTTGTACTGAAAAAAAGTCTTAAATGTACGGACAGTGTGCCAAGTACGAATATAATAAAATCAATTAATATGCGGCAAAAATGCCGTGAAATAATTTATGCACGCTCTTTTATTCCGACAGCTTGATGATGAAAAGACGGTCGTTTAAATTGTTTTGCAGTTCTAGTTGATTCTGTACTCAGATATTTTACAATTGCAGTCCACGCCAATTGAGGCTGATGCGCAGAACGAGTGTGCTCCACATCAGTGCATTAAAACAATTGTGCCTTCAGTGTAGAGAGAAAGAAAGTTAAGGTCCTCGTAAATTAGGAACAAACACAGGAGGATAACGCCCTAATTGTAGGCCCGGATTAGAGTGAGAAGGAACTTTGAACTACAATTTCATGTTCAGTTTTTCCTAAACAAAATTTTATAAGTTAATCTCTATTCTCCTTGTTTTCCCTGATTTATATTATAATTAATAAAGCACTTGGGTAATTCAATCTATTTGGGTTATTTTTATCCAGTACATATGTATTTAGTCATTAGCCAACCCAATTAATATTGTCCTCTCATTTCAATGTCGTCACAAATAACAAACATTTATTTGTATCATGAATGCAACTGATAACAGTTTTACTCTATTAAAAAACTCATGTCGAGGCCAAGTAGTAATTATAAATAGCACTTATCGTCTCAAAATAAACTTCATTTACCAATCGCTCTAAATATTTATTCAATAAGTAAACAAATAGTGTAATCTAAGAAGCTACTTCATACTCGTGTACTCAAAATCGTCCTTAAGACGTGGAGAGAATACTTTATTATTTATCACTATAAGATTCATAAGATATTTTAAATAAAATATATACAACTAATTTGACATTAGCCATGACTTCAGTTATCTTCAGTTGAAACTTTAATTATTTATCTACGTATACCATTCATATAAACAGTTTTTTATGGCAAACATTATAGTATTATAGTCAGTTAAAATACTAGAACTTGAAAGTCCATAATGTATTAGTATACTTAGAAACGCCACACACCTATACATTACTTTCTGTGTTTTCCATTTCCAAATCCATAGTGCATATAATAAAGATCATAATTTACAAATAGTAAATTATGATCTTTAATCATTTCATGCTCATGACTTATAGATAAATTGTTGATGCGATCAAAATTATTAGTGCAAGTTACGTGTTATCGTTTTTCGATAATTCCTATTTACTAATAATGACTTAATCTTTGATACCAAATACGTGTACAGGCATACCATGAATAGATAATGATTGGTGACGCAAGAATAGAATCGAATGAATTCACAACTATTGATTCACTTGTGTTAATTCGTGTTTTGCATTTTAATTCCAAGCACACAAGTGTAGAGCTTTAGTAACGCATGAGTAATAGCGTTTACTTAGATCTACCACAAGCTACTCAGTCACCTTTAGCTATTATACATCATGGGTGTAAATGAGCTACAATCGGAATCTGCATACACACGTATGTACTAACTTTGCATCATTGTAAACAAAGGTCATATACGCAACAATCATTTGATTAGTATGCAAATTCAATATCTCGTATGTTTATTGTCCGTCGCAGTAATTTATAGTTATATTTATTGTCAATGGAGTAGAACAAGCCAAATGTGAAGGGCGTTTATCATTTGTAAAGGATTTCCATAGTTTACCATAATAATAATGCGTCAATAGTTGAACATCTTAGTTACGTCTTTATTCAAGTAAAAATGTTAAATGTAATATGACCCTAGATGAATAAATACGATGCGAAAAATCTAACAAAATACTTACTTGTCATTCGTCATAATCACAAAATAAATAGTTATTCTTTTTAGAGAACATTTAATAATCCATTGAATTTGTTGTGTGTGTAACAGACTACCATTTACACACACAGGGATAACTATTTCATGCAATTATATACTCTACTGTTATCTATTATTATTTGTTGTTATTTAGAAAACTTTTTCAAAATCCAGTAGGTTTCATATCTTGAATTGTTTTATCTATACTCGATTAAACCCTTCTCATTGACCTCAATACTCACACATGCACTGCGCTGCGTATTGCATACACATTTAGACGTAAGCATTAATGCAAGAGTTTGATGACTTAACAAAGTCATAAAATATGCTCGCCCCCTAATTTTATGTCATAACTGATTATAAAACTTTAAGTTATTATAAAATCATGTAAAGAATTCAAAGAAATGAAAAATCTTGTTATCTATTGTTTGAAATATTTAATATATGTAAACTTGGATTTATTAAGAAATTAGGTATATTATACTGAGCCCCCCAAGATAAGACCCTTAATACGGACCAAATTTGTAATCTTACAATGTACATTTATCAATTAAACAACTAATAACAACTAATAACTTCTAGTCTAGTTATTTCCCATCGGAACTATATATTTGATTTTATTATATGAGAACATGAACATTCTCAATTAGCCGCAGGCAACATGCGTTTCCAATGAAGACGATGTAATAAACCAGCTCGTTTATTTTCTAAATCACCTAAGCAACGAAGATGGGCAACGGCTAGACGCAACTCAATATAACAGAACGTAAACATTGGCTTCTGGCTAAAATAAATCTGTCAACGGATAATCGTAACTAACGCCTTTAATAACATCCGCAATCTTTCAACTTACACTATCGATTTGTACAGTAAGCGACCCGCGATCGGCACTAATACCGAACACATGGAAATGAGGTCGCGCAGAGATCATATGCTGAGAGCATATTCCGATATTTCGAAACATGACATTTGCGCAAATCTCGATGCGTCCCAATTCCCACTTCAAAATGGCGCATGAGTCACGCGTTTTCCTAACTGAACTGCACTTAGTCTCTCGCGCCGCTTCAGAAAAATCCGATTTAAGGCGCCCCCAAATGCCGACCGACATCAACAAACGCAGACATACCTCGTCCGGCACTCACTTGTTTTGCATATTTCATTCATCGTTTTCGTCTGCTTTTTACGATTCACTTTATTATGTCATTCATTCTGAGCAACTTACGTAGTGTGTAACAAAATTAATCCTTTTATCTTCCGATGGACAATGTACAATTTTATGATAACCAGTTTATTTGTAGTTCAAGAAAGTGAATTCGAACATGAACCTCGTTAGTTAATGCGAGTGAATTAAGATTTCTATTCGCATGCGACGCTAAATGTCGTCGCATGGGTGGTTGCGCAGTGCGAACTAAGTGCTGGCGACGAGGACGGCGCCAAACGTTTAAGAGGATCGGAGAAAACAGCATTAGCAAACGGTCGGATCATAAAATTGCATATGAACGAGTCCGCCGGGGCAGCCGCGCGCCGCATTTCTACATGAACAATGATATGGCGCCAAAAGCGATCATAATCTACGCACGCAAAACACATAAAACTTTGCACGTGGCCACCTTTATCTTTCTGCCTTTAACTCTGTTGTGCGCCTGTGACCTGTGGTGTGACAGCATTACTCGGTTAAAATGCAATAAAATATTATTAGACTTTATCTCTGTCTGTAAATAGTGAAAACGTCAATTGATGGCCGATGGACGGATTTTGTTTCAAATTATGACGCCAATCAATTCTATGTTTTATATAGGTAGACTCGTTTTCGAAACACATGAGTACATCTTAGATAAGTGGCTGCGGAGGGTCTTTCAGCAGAATAGAGAGCCGCAGCTGGCGCCAGACTACTTGTGGACAGCCTTCGTGTCTCGCCAGTGACCTTTTACGAATACGCGACAGCCAGATGCCTTATAGGTCGTTCTATACGGCAAACATTAAATTCCATAAAGACACAAGAAAACTGTCCTGCGAAGCGACATTAGACCTACACACATGTCGACTATCTAGTATAATCTCCTGTCATACTCATGAACAGCAAGTATAAGTGCTACTTTTAGAAAACTATGTCAGGTAGGTACATCAATGCAACATCAACACTCGCAGATAAGAACGCACTTTGGATTAATCGCTGTTGCATTACCTTTAAGATAATGCACATTAATTACCTGTTTAGGACTTTCACTTTCTAAAAAGTGAGGGTGATGGCTTTGAAAGACATTCGAGTAAAACCTTTGCCATTTTAAGTATAGTTATTTATACTTTTTTACCATAATTGCTAAGAAAGGACAACTGTTTAGTTAAAACAGCACTATGGATATATAAATGCCATGAAACGGGATAGTACTAAATATATTTAAATTAAATACAACTATCCAGAAAATAATCAGTTTTCACCGTTTCATTTCTATCGCCACAATTAGTAGCATACAGTAGACAAATATTTTCTCAATTCCAGTAAAATCATATCAGTGCTTATCAAAAGATTTACGAGTGCAAATTGATGTTAATGACGTGGAGGTCGAAAAGTGGCGGCAAAGGGACGCCTCATTACACGTCCACATTCGCACTGGTGGGCAAAATGCACGCTTAGACGAATTCCCACACAGCATGGCCACGGATACGATGGCCCGCCTTCAATTAGCAACTGATATCACGCCTCTGACATCATCTACTGAAATGGCAAAAAGATTCCATTAATTGTGTTGGGAACAAGCTGTCATAGGCAATTCTCAAACGTACACTTGTGCTTAATTAATATAAAACGATGATGAGATTCAATGCCCGCATTAGTTTATAGAAATGATGTCATAGAAAGAAAAAATCCTAGCTGAATGAATGAGCCGGCCGTTGAATTTGAATATCAAACCGTAGGTCAGTTAGAGATTGTGCTCGGCCCCAGTATATCATGGGCGCAACAATGGCTTTTAATATTTGTAGCAGTGACGGATAATTTATCAGGCTAAAACAAGCATTCAAGTGTCACTTAGAATCGTAACAGAGGCCTGGTTAATCTAAAGATTAATAGAGCCAGCTAAGCCGGCAAATACAAGGCGCCATCTCAGCGACTGGTCACGCACCAGCCGGACCACAAATACTAGCACTATTACTCACTGCACTGCCTACAACTGCTCTGGTAAACCACATTTACCTGACAACGTCATTAGCCAGCATTAAAATAATAACAGCACCTTACAGCTAGCCCTCAACTACACGTTACGCAGTGCGAAGCCCACGGTTACTCATTAAAAATAGATATTACAAACACACCTACGTAATTTCAACTAATGAAACAAAGCAATCAAAGTTTCGTGTAATATTTTTAGCAAAAAAAATATCAAGTAGTTCGGCTTTTAGATACAAATAAGTTTTCAACACTAGCTATGAATAGCCACAAAAGGCATTCCCAAAAGGAAAACAACTAGACGATATGCAGCGAAAATACTTAGTCAACAAGACAGTGGTGTGCACAAAATAAATTCCTCGAGGGCAGATGCAGTACTGAATTAGATACAGCGGATCTCAAGCGCCCAAGTGACGTCGGCCTGTTCGACTGTGAACGAATGTGTCAATGCGATATTTCGTGCACTTGAACATGCCGCCTAGCTTAGACTAGAATAAGTGGGAAAAGAGTTTCTCTACGGGAATTGATAGCGTATATCAAACCGGCTCGAACTACCTACTCATTTATTGTAAAAAGTCATTATCCAGCAATTTACTATCGTTATCGTGACAAAATCAATATTAAACAAACAAATCATTTTTAAGAATCATTTCTACGGTGACTTGCAAAAATCTAGACTTCAAAGGCCTCCGCAGGGAAATTTAAACCAAATCTAATACAGATTTGGTCGAAACGGTAACGCTCGAGCGCGTTCTCAATTCGCTCCTTTTTCTCCAAACAGGAGAGTTCATTGACACGGTTGTACACACTTGAGTGTATGGCGATTGCGAAAAATACAATATAAATAAAGATTCCACATGAGCATGAGATGTGTCCAGCGAGTCTCAGACGGAGTCTCAAGGGTCGACGGCCGAGCCGGGAATAACCAGCAACAGCACGGCTATATTTGCAGCAGCAACCGCAACGCAGGGCCGCAGCGCGTGCCATTTCTGCACCGGCCGCTGCAGCTGACTAATGCCTCGGCGATGCTCTTGCGCCGACCGTTAGACTCTGCGACGACGCTTGACAACTGCGTGACGCATTCACCTTTTCAGGATACGAGACAAATAAGAATATCGTTCGTAGGCATAACCTCGAGACATTCTGAGATGGAAAGAAAGCGACAAAATTGCGATTATTGGAAATTTGGTTGTGTATAAAAAACATAATGCGTGCTGAATTACGTCGGAGGTTAATACTAAAAATATACGAGTGAGTTCTCTGAGAATTGGCCATTAACTGAATCTTTTTGTCAGTCATTCGTCATCTGCCTGTCAACGCGAATGCCTATCAACAACTTGAATTTTTCGGGGTCTTTCAAGTCGGTTAATTTCGCCAAGTGATGGACAGTGGCAATCAAAGGAAAAATGTTGAACGGGATCTCGCAGCGTTGCATTTACGAGACTACAACACAGCTATTTAGGCAAACGTACCTAAATACCGAAACTAAATGACTAATCCTACATTAAATAACTAAATGCAAATATAAAGGTATTTTAGGTATACAAGAATGTAACTGTATAACGAGTCTAATTATTTCATGCATACGGCGTATTTAGTTGAATCCGGAGTAGAATGAATCTCAAGAGCTTAGCAATCACTAAGCTATTTAGTGCGTCTATGTCGAGATACCAGCCCACAAGTTACTTACACCCAGCCGTATGAACCGAGTCATCACAGATGGCCAGATCTGACTCACAAACCAGTCGATTGTAACATTTGTTTTCAATGTAATCGATACGGCTATAAACATTATTGGAGTTAAAATAGTCAGAAATCACAAGAGAGCCTAATAAAAAGAAGACTTTATCATGATCCTTAAAACTAATGACATCACAATGATGCAGGTGTTGTCTTTAAAATATACTTTTAAATTATGATTAATAATTATTCATATCAAAATTTTATGAAAGGTAAATTTCTATGAAATGATTTGTATGAAATATTGTTTTATTTCAATAGAACATTATCTACAAATAAACTATTAAAGCTGGTTATTTCTAAAAAATATCTTTTACACACATATGGTACTAAAGAAAAAAGTTTAGTAATAAGGAGACAAAGTAAAATTGTAATTTTGTACCGATGAGAAGTGGCAGGTACTTGGGTTCGCGGCGATCGCTACCTCACTTATCTCTCAGAGATATGTCATTATCACTTTTATGACAAAATTATCGTAAAGTGTGTTTAGGGCAAACAAACCTGGCTTCTGTATTGCAGGCCTAAAGACCCGGTTGCACTGCTATTAGTCACCCATTAAGTTGTTAACCCATTCGAGCTCAGTGATTACTACTTATTTTTAATGTTTTTTTTTAGTTTACGCAATTGCGAATAGTGGGTTTATTTATTTCCTTTATGTATAAAGGCAGAATTATTGTATACTGTTGAGAATTGAGAGTAAACGTGTGTTATCGGTAAAGGACCCCTCTTTTCATAAATATATAAAAAGACAATTAGATATACGATCTTTTTTAGTCCCCAAAAGCACAATAGGAAGCTCAGGATAAATAAATTTTGTTTTAACTAATTAATAGTATTAGTTCAAAATCAACTCTTATATCATGGAAGTATAACATAGTAAACAATATGAGTGAGAGACTACTATAACAAAACTACTAACTACAGCACAGCAACATAACCAAGCACATGTTCTGTAAATTTATTTAAGTAGCTCAATACACAAGTATATCTCAGATAATATTGTGTGGTCTACACTCGCAGAAAAATACAATATTTTCCTGTTGGCATATTAGTATCTCAGACACATATTCATATATCACGGCCCTAATCCTCAAAGGGATGAATGACCAATTAATTCTATCCACGTGCCGAGTTTCTAAATATTTTACATTTATGACGATATTGGAAGTGAGTGTTTACTGAAAAGCAGTTTAATTGAAGTCTGTCCGTCTTGCCATCGGAAGATTATTGGTAAGGATCTGCTAAAGCCTTAATCAATGAACTTAGTCTGTAATATAAATCTAAGAACACATCTTTACATTTCCATTTCAGCCTTATCCAAGCTATTTTTTTACTAAATCATCAAATCTACTAATAAAACAATTATTTTGTGCTGGTATAAGGTTTAAGACGGTTATTAAGAACGTTGATAGGTAACTTACTCACACGTATGCCTTTTGATAAGTTATATTAAATCTCTAAAAACGGCATTGGATTTTTCATCTATCTTATCTTGTTGGCTTCTGGTGAAAAGTGGGATCAAGTGGTCAAAGACTTTCGCGATATAATGAAGGTCAATCAAACTTTTTTTTCGATGATAAGGCTGATGACTAAAGTTAAGATACTGTTACCATCTTAGTCAAATTCAACACAGTATTATTCTATAAGGCAACCTAAGTTCTAGTGTCAATACCCACAATTGTGGAGGTAGTGATTCTATGGGCATCTCGAACCCAATATCTTTCTATAAACAAAACATTTAAGTGAATCTACACAAGCTGCTATTTATGAACGGAACATACACCAACAGAGTTTCTCGCTTTGATCTTACTATATATAGTAGACCATAATATCAGAAACTGGTATATGTGCCGTTCTACTTAGAAAGTGACCAGAACCATGTCATAATATGAGGATTAACATCAAAAGCGGGCTCATTATCGAGTAGGTGTATATCGCTACTTAAACGCTTACTGTAAATATTATGTAAATCGACTTCTGTATTTTCTATGTAAACCTTTACCTTACTGTTCTTAACAGATTTGAGACGCGTAATATCCAAAATCCTGTAATTATGGGCTATTTTTGTTTTAAACAGTTATATAAATCGTATTCTCATTTCGTATTATTTATTTATGTCCCAAAGTTCTTAAGTTTTATTATTTATCTGTTCTTGTCATTATCGAGTCGTAAAAAACATTGTAAAATAAAGCTCTATCTACTTCACGAATTACTATAAATACCAAGCTTTAAGCAAAGGTGATGTATTGTTACGTGTAAATGTATGATTTCTTCATTATAAACAAACTCCACTTACTGTTGACATCTCCAGGGCATGTCTTGCAGCATCTTCCGGGCAACAACACGGGTGTGTCACAGGAAGGTTCTGGACACTCATTTTTGATGTTACGGCAATGTACTTTCGCTACGATTCGCCGTTTCTTTTGCACCTATTAGATAAACATGTACAATTATTTACTTCCGTTTTGGTGTCTTAAAATAAAGCATATTGCTATAACATAAAATAAAGATACATAGATATATGATAACAAAGGCGAAACAAAAATCTAGGAAATCTGGACTTAAATTTCATAAGGTTTAAAAACTTTATTCTATGGTCTGGGACTTCAGACTTCAGTCAGAATATGACAAGAGGCTTATTTATTCCGGATATTGTAATTAGTGATATGAAAGGTTTAGCATGATTCTAACTTAGACCTATTTAAAGGACCAAAGGATACTGTGAAGTTTAAATGCTTCAAGTTTATCTAACCCTTTATACAGTACAGTAAATAGGTGAAGTGATCACTTACCGGTATACACTCACATTTGATACAGTACATGATTCCGAACGGGGGCCCTAAGTCCGCGAACCACGTCGAGCCGAGCTCTTTGGCTTGTTTCCCGAACTGGCATTCTGAAACAAACGGAAACATATTATCAGCAAAAAGTTACGAAGCCACATTATGCTAAGAAAATGCATACTCGTCATAAAATCTACAAAGAACTCGATTTCTAGTTCTTCAGGCGCGATATGAAATAATGAGGTACCAGTCTAATCAGCAACTAAAACATCCCCATGCAATTACACATGTCCTTTGATAGGCCTTCTAATCATTGATAAGTAGAATTTTAATGAAGGCTCTTCACCCGCTAATGACGCTGTCGATGCAATGATTAATAGTTTTGCTCATTAAAACAATGTGGTTAGACATGATAAGAAGTCCACGTGTAAATGAGACGCTTAATTGGCGAATGAGCCAGAACGGGATTAAATAACGAGTGCTCCCGCGCTCATATCTCGATGGGCCACTACAAATAAAGGCTACAAGTGTTAAAATATGAATAAATTGCTCGAGGACGGCCCGACAGGGTTCAAAACCCGTATTTACGAGCACATCGGCGCAACTAGTGCTTAAATAAAGATGGTAAAGCGCACAAAGCTTTGATCGCTAACGTATAACATTCCCGATACCTTTTTGCTCCGCTGCAAAAAGATGCTTTATGAGTGTAGTTGCACTGGCAACGATCTGCTAATAGGACTGCGTGCCGATTGGGATTTTCAAGCGAATGAGGGAGCCGCCTGGCTATTTTTGTAAACGCTTTAACAGAAAAACTTGTTCAAATCTACGTGATATGCAGCCATATAATTTCATTATCTTTTTGCATCAAAATAAGATGGTTACTCTAGTATTATTTCATAAAAGCTTAAGCGTAATATTGTAGTTAAGTACGATGCTAGTGAACCAATAAAACGATCAATCGGTGGGTGAGAGAGTTTATCTTGCTACGTATGATAATCAGGAAAAGGGTGTCGCCGGGTCGGACTTGATCGGAATAGGTCGCTTCCTCTATCGGATGACATTACCACAACGATGGGAATACGCTTCGAAATTAGATAGGCATCTATTCAAATATACTTTGGACTGGTTAGGCTTAGGCTATACGAAAGATATTTATGTGATGGAGGTGCAAAAACAGTTACGTAGGGGTCCACCTTACACGACGTATAATCTAATAAAAAAGATACTGAAACATGCTACCGTTAGAACCACCCGTAAACGATGAGTATAACTAAGGTGTATGAATGCCAATTTAGCGAAAGTGGTTTATTAGGATCGGAAAAAAGAGAAATTATCTCTTATTAGGCCTGTGTAGGTTAACGGGTGTTCCAAATATGTGTGTATAAAGAGAAAAAACACACGCCCATTTGCTCAGAGGTGAAAATTCGTTTCTTTTAAGCATCGAAAGCGCAGCGAGACATCTCGTAACCTTCTGCCGTGTTTTCTCGGAAACGTTGGCCCTTCGCCAGATATGCTGCCGGAGCACCGATGATCGCACGACGTCTTTACCTACCTCTCTCTGGCATCGAGTTATGGAATCAGCCAAAACAATACCTAAGTAGACTAAGAAACAGGAAATGGTATACTAATGTATGTGAGAATATGATGCCACAAATTTCAATTGTTTCTATGAAATAGTTTAAGTGTATATTGTGTAACCTTTACAAATTAATGCTAATGTGGTTTAAAAATCGTACACATTAAAATTTCATCGCAACGTTTCGATGAAAATTGCTGTTCAAATGTCTATTTTATCACTTTTCTAGATAAGATTAAAGTAATAGTCAGCAGTACGGTTTCAATATAATATTTCCGCTAGTTTCCGTTGAATTATAAAGTGTTATTATTATCCTCATTTCGTCATCCGTTCTAATTAAGTAATCCATAAAAAACCGTAGAGCTTGTAATGAATTAGTTATAAAGCAAGAATTCAGGGTTCTTACAATAACGAGTAAATGACATAAGCTCCTGTTTTAAATTTGGCATCGCTGCGTCTGCTGGCTCCGAGGCCTTGAACGTGACAAAACATCGCGGAGTTAAGGACATCTCCTAGGGTCGACTTTTACACTTTTACTGTGCAATTGCACAACGCAGTCCTTAAGCACATCACCTTTTAATTTCGTACAAGAATGATTATCAAACCTTTAGTACTCGTTAAAGAGATTCACTAAACGCAATATAGAAACCTGGAGATTTCATTGGTCTGTGGGTGGCAACAGGCGATTGCATAATTAATGGCGATTATTATGAATCAGCATGGTCGTAATATTTCTAATGTTTCAAGAAACAGTCAGCGTCGACAAGCGGTCTGGGCCGTTGATTAATTTTCATAAAAGCGTGTCAGTCACACCTGGATGCTACGGCGGCTCGGGTTACGCATAAATTATGCGCACTGATGTTAATTATTACAAACTAGTTTATAAAAATAATAGTGACTCAGCGGAGACAAAGAGGCGCGGGTATATTTGTGTCCATCTGTACAGACACAAACATGCAGAGCGTGTTTATCAAAACACTCGCAAAAAATGCCGTGAGATTAATAAATCCCGAATTATTCGTATGAGCTGACTCTGGATCCGATCATTAATTTCTTTGCCCACCAGCATTATTTTTCTTTTTGATATTTATTACAGGCTAGAATATAAATCTTTTATGCCGTCTAGTGAGCGTTATCTACGAACACATTCCTCGAGACGACCGCCTTGGCTAAAAACAAACAGAAATAAATGCTTTTGGCTATTTTCGATTATAAGGCCAAACGCTGACAAGTTGAAGTGATTTGTACTTAACTACTTAAGGTACATTCATAAGTCATACTCGCAACTTCCCGTCTGATGTCGCGACATCTTGTTTCTGGTTGCGATGATTAATTAGCGGAACCTTGTACGTGGGACAATTAAAATATTACCACATATGCCTACATACCTATGCACACCACTTCGATAGAATAATACAATTTTTAACTTAATAAATGTGAATTTGTAAACCTCTACAATACATAACAGGCTTATTTAACCAACAACCAATTGTTGTAGAATTCACGGATTAATGAGTGTTAAAAGAATTTGGAATATTGCTGATGTCTATCCCATCAACCAATAAATTCTAGTCACCCATGGTCCCCCATCGCAACTAACAGGGCAACTCTACATACAAAGTACTACATGTAAAGTTGTAAAACTGCTTTGTCGATCATACTCAGAGAAGTCTTTATTTCAATGACACTCACAATACGACATGTAACAAGCTCAAAACAGGACAACTGCCCTAATTGTGATCCGAAACCATGATAAACTCATAAATATGTTTACAGAGTTTCCTGATTGAAATGTTGTGATGGAAAGGTCGGTCTCCTTGTCGAACCAATTAGCAATTAATGCTCTCCTGCAGATATCAATAATATCTTTAAAATATCGCTACGGTTAATCATGGCTTGTTTTGACAGTCAATAAAGCTCGTATTAAACTAGTATTCTTGCACCAAGGTAAATGAAAACGACGTGTTCTAGATCAATTCATCGCGTGTGGAAACGGATATAGAAAATTGAATTGGAAGTCGGATATGAACGTGAATACTATCGCGGTGACCTTCTCAGTAAGTTTGATACCACAAATATTCTTCGGACACTCAGTGGACGTGAGCCAACATCATCAACAAAAATATCGCATAATATCATTTATTAAATAGCATTCTACGAATAGTTCGTTGGGCTTAATAATAGAATATATGCCACAATTTAACCTCTTAAGGCTAATTATACTTTTCATTGTGAACGACACTTTTTTCAATAATAATAATACATTGAGTGTACTTTTGAAACGATAGTTCAATATGTATTTACATTCTGTAAGTTTTCTTATAAGATTTATGTAACATTCTTTTTTCCTTTGAAGACATAAAGAGAAGTTGTGGATTCACAAGTAGTTATCTCATGTAAGACTAAGGTCATATAAAACCACTTCTTTGATTTTAATTATGAATGTAAAACACCATATTATGCGGAATTAACCTATTGTTCCGACATTTCTGTATAATTCGGTGTATTCCTCGCGAATGAATGGAGCCTACGCTGAGACGAGAGCTCGAGATTAGATACTCAAGGAGGCTCGCCTACCCAACAGAGTTATCAATCAAAGGACTAAATGCAAATTTTAATTGTGCTCATAAAGTTGCAGCGTTCGTCGTGAGATATTACGTTAGCAATTTATTCGCGCTGCGGGGCGGGGCCTAGGCGCACGCACCGAGTCTCGAGGCGGGAGAGGAACCAATTACCAAGACCAGCTTTTCCACAATGTTAATCATGCTAACATAAGTACACTTTTGTCATAGTTTCACTGCGAGATAATATACAATAAAGTTTACTAACGATCAATAAAATATGATTTCTACTATTAGATGTTGTCGCTGCAAGCTTTTACAATCGGCGAACCAAATTTTAATAAATATTTATTCTTGTGCTAACCATAATAGCGTAATTGAAGTTCTAGAAAACTGACTGAAGAGATTCTTAGTGAACAACTTTGTTTACAGCGGACATGATTAACAGAATAAACAGTCACATTGTTTTGACAGTGAAAACATCTAGTCCATTGAAGGAAAATTCATTGGGCAAGCGATAAGGAGTGAAAAACACGGAGAGATAAGCCGCGGTGCCGCTGTCGAGGTTTTCAGTGACGACGTCCGATAGGGCGCGGCGTGCGGCCGAGACGCGCGTGGGTGCGGCCCCGTTTCCCGGCTAAATATACATTCACTTGATCATTTAATTATATGGAGATTAATGGATTAAAACATTTACTACGGAAAATACACGGTGACGTTGTGTCTGTACGGCATTTCATGGCGAGAAACGAGATCGCAAAAAACCAGTCCGTATTTATTGACAGCGGATCATCTTGCCTCTATGGAAGATTTATAGCTAGCTTAGTTTTTATGCTTATATTAATAATGCCAAGCTTAGTTATATAATGTAGACGCGTTGTCGCAATGAATGATTTTAATGATTCATTCATTTTCTTTACTCGTTATATAAAATTGTCGCTCATATGTGATATCTTCATGTAGATAATTACATATTTTTTGAAGGGTTTATTTATTGACTTACATTAATACATTATTAGTTCATTAATTTGAGGCAATATAGAATGTTTAACACCTACAAATTAACGAATATCATAAACTGAAAATGAATATGTTCAAATATTACCCACACATTATAATGAAGAACCAACTACGTACACTATGAAACCTTTTATGGTCTATGTTCATTATAGCTTATTGAAAGTTTGTTGGGCGTCTTACACGTTAATAGTATGATGTCATTCTTGGATTGTTTTATCGTGATTGCTATTACTCAACTGTAATACCGTACGCAAAATTTGCAATTTCATAGATATGATGTTCCTAAATATGTGATAAAACAAACAGTAATTTCCTGATAAAATAACATTTTTTTATCAAAATGACGAAGTTGATTCAAAAGTTGATAAAGATAGTTAGACGGCGCCACTTCAACGCAAACAACTCATTAAATATACCTGTTTACTATATACAAAATGAGCAGAAATGGAATATTCATAACTTGGTATGAGTCTTCATTGCCTATAGGGCAAACACACACTGCATGAGCACTCATGTCATCTACTCTATTTTAATTTGATAAATTTGTGTGCAGCGAATATGTAGATAGTAAGCAAACGCTATCAGTCAACAAGATAAATTATTGTTACAACAGTGCGCGGGCAACGATGCGCGCTGCAGCGAATTTTGATTCCATATGTCTATCAATACACTTGGCGATGCGTGAAATGGGCCGTTAAAAGCGTTATTTATATTCGGTCTGATCTCCATATTTTGCTGTCCCGCCGTTTTAACCTAATTAACGGAATATACCTGATTTTCAGCCAAATTTAGACAACTGCGTAGAACTGAACATTTCAGAAACAAACAAGCGCTTGGCAAACTTTAGAATCTAAATATCCTGAGCACGTTGGGGAGCAAAGAATTCCCGGTTTCATGTTACCGGATAACATGCAATAGTGGAGTGCACTCGGCTCGCTGCCTAGTGCCCCCGTGACGCCCTTCGCCAACATGGCGGTGACACGATCACCCCAGATAGCTATTGTTCACGCGAAACGACAGCCTGTCTGAGAAATTTATTTGAGTGCCTATTAACTTATATGTTGCATCGAGTGACACGAATGGCGGCCGCTTTCATTGTGTGCGGCCGGGATTTAGGCAATTAGTTTCCAAGCCTCACTGGATCCTTACCGAACATTACCATTGTGAGAGCTTGCTCATGCATACAGCTATAAAATACGAAGGGCCGGAGAGTATAGGATGTTGTGTATAATTTGCGCATTTGCAGATTGGAATGATGCGAGCGCCGATTGCGATGGAATTTTGAGTAATGGCTGCGAGACGAGGCGTGATGTCGTCGCTGACGAGACCTGGATTTGAATACAATGCGGCGATAGCTCAGGGCCGCCTGCGCACTCGCATGCATAATCTCCCGCTTAGCGACCCGCACATTCCCACCCCGGGCACTCCAGACAGACTGATACTAATGGTCCCATGTCCTTTGCCTTATTATTAAAAGACAGCAACATCCATGGCCAACCCTTGCGGGACTTTCAAACGTTCATCTCCGAATTTGAGGCCTCTTCAATTATTTATTTCAACAATAAATTATTAATATTTAGTGCTTTTCTAAATCATGAGCTTGCCAATTTGACTTTTATGCATTAGTTGTAAATTACTCAAGACATGTACGTCATGCAAACACTTGTAGATAAAGAAAGACCCAGCAACTATGACACTATAAAATAATTGATAACACTGACTAGAAATAGTCCAATTTAACAACGTCAGGAGTATAATGGCACTATATTGATAATGACTGATCAGATAGTAGAAATCAGATTAAAGCTTATTTTGCTAGAATATATTCAAGTTTTTTAACTTTAAAATGTACATATTCATATAAAGCTAGCTATAAAGCGAATAAAATAAAAATTTGGTTGAATTGTTGTTAGATTTGAAAAACCTCTTTACATAGTTAATAATAAACTACGATAAAAACAAAAAGAGTACTTTACTGGACTACGAGTCTAAGTGCACGTAGGCCTTATAAGATTGAAAATCAGCATTTATTCGCAATAAACAACTCATTCATGTTAAGAAATGTTTTGCATAATAGCTAAAACTAATGCGCATGTTACACGACAAATGCACATAACATTAAGAAGATACGCAGATTTATTCATTAAAATAATGTTTATAAGTAATTAAATGCCTTCTTTATATTACGATACAGTTTCACGTCAATCCATGTAATATACTTGTCACAATGATAATCTAGGAAGTAATGAATCGATTCTTATAACTGAATTATATAATTTCCTCATATCAGTATTTTTTGTAGTTAAATCGAATTAATTAGTCATAACGTTAAATATTCCAACCCTGATTATTTCAATTAGTGTTCAATTGCACCAATAGAATATTATTCAGTGCTATTCACGATGATTGATCTACGGTGATTAAAACTGGACCTCTTTAAATAAATCTACAACAATACCTATATGGATCAACAACAAATTTTGACGACTAGTATTTTATTAGACATAATGCGTGCGATTGTATAAGAGCTATGATAAGATATAGTATATTAATTACAAGTGTAAATAAATAAATATTTATTTTTGCATATTACATAATTTTAGTAGCGTCCAAATCTTTGAAGGTTAAATCGTATGTACAACCAATATTTCTCATATTATCTTATGAATAAATCATAACAAGAAAACAGATGCACAGCGCCATATAATACAATACTGATGAGTCGAGATAGCTGGGTGTTTTGGCAAGAGCCGCCGCGTTAACAAAGTAAAGAGGCTAACAGCTTACCAGAGATGGTTTGCGACCTCAATCGTAACGACCGAATGGGATTTGCCATGAAATATCGAAATTACAACACTACCTTCTTATACATTCATTCAGTACGTACGTACATAGCGTTTGGAAGTAATAATATAAAATTACTGAATGATAACTATACACAAGCTATTAGTTGGACTACATGACTACATTAAACGTTTTGTTTCATATCAACGGCCTGTCTTTTAAATCACACAAATTAAGGACTACCCTTAAAAATGAATGTCCCATTGATGTAACATATTATGAATTTAACGGATCTTATTCGCGCCGTAATGTTAGCTCAGAAAGTCGTAAGAAAAATGACGTGCTCTCACACGAATATCGTGTTTCGTGCATCAATGGTCGGTCAGCTTCAGTAGGTATGAACGATGCCTATTTTGGGTGGGTGTCCCTATTTGGAAAGCTGATACTCGCTCCACTGAGCACTTACACGACAGCAATGCTGCACTCATCAGAATAAAATTTTACTGATCAAGTACTTCATCTTATGGCCGCTTGATAACAGTCCGCATTTCCACATTCTTTCCGACGCAACGAGCAATTTTAAAAAACTAATAGGAATAACGCTACTTTTTGCTTTCCGTAATTAAATATTATAACAATGTACTTACTACTCGTAATTATGCTAAATTCAATTGAAGCATTCTATACATTACGTCAGTTAGGGTACCGATGGATTAAATTAGATACAGAGCATCGGGCTACAGCGCATTACTCAGGAAGAATAATAAACCATGGCTCTACTTGTTGAGAAAAAAGACCTCGATCTCTATAGAAACGTGACAAAAGTTTCTCTATTAGATTTAATTTTCAGTTTCCCTGCTTTCTAAGTGTAAAAAGTACCTATAGCAGCAACAAATGAAATAAACTCCTTCGTAGCAGATATAGTTATACATATAGGTAGAGGGCGGGGGTAGGTCCATGCTTGCTTTTTATCTTTAAGTACTGGGATCTGCACCTAGTTCATACACTTATTTGGTGTATGTTCTGGCAGATGGTCTTGGGGCTAGCACAGGTTGCAAAGACCCTCAAGACAAGTCTGGGAGTTACCTTCTCGTGGTGCTGCCCGTTATTGGTCTATTTCCATAAGAAACAGACGCAACTAAACACTCCCAGGCACCCCTTTTTTATGTATGTAGTTTGTTATATAATATATATGCTAATATATATGCTTATATTTATAGAAGTATAATTTATGTAATATTAGTATGTAGTCTATAATAATACTACTGCAGTGATCATGTGGCTGAGTCATTGCCTCGGACCATCGCTAAAATATGACCATGGTCAGAGTTATTATCAGCCACCCACGTGTTTGCCGTGCGTGGCGTTCTGTGCGGGGGGATGAAGGAGTCCTGGTGGCTGAGTGGAACCCTGTCCGCGGATGGGGGGAAGCAACACTCCACTTTGGTCCGGATTTCTCCCAAGACAGGTGGTCCTACACTAGCCATGTAGGATCAATCGGCTTCGACTACGACCGTCCTGGGCGGGTAGTCAGGCGAGGTGTCTGAACCGGGGGAGGGCAGTCGGCGAGGCGCGTCACCACGCTGCATGGTTTTTGCGCGCGGTTGATTCGTTTCGTGCGGACTCGTCTGGCTCCTGGGGAGGACACCTATATTCCACCGGTAGCCTTGGCGACCATGGCGTAAATCGCGTGGCGTCCCCGTGTTGGGCTCCGTGGCGGGTGGGGAGCCGTGTGGAATGAAGTTAAAAATATATTAATAATATGGATGAAAATATAAAAACCAATCAAAATAAAACAAAATCCGACCATGCAGCCTCTTCGGAAGCGCTGGTCTCCAACCGTGCAGCAACTTCGGTAGCGCACGAATTATCACAATCACTTCCTGCGGCGCGTAGTCATGCTGATGGCATTAGCCTCGCTGACCTCCGCGACGCTATCCCCGAACCTTTTGTCGGTAGCGACTGGAGTGCAGTCTCCCACCGCAAAAGAAGTAAAAAAGAGAAACAACTCTCAAACAACTCTGGGACCCAAAAATCGGCGCGGAACCACGGTTCCACTGCAGCCAGGGGTTCGGTGCCTGCCGAATGTGCATCTGAGCGAGCTCCTGCGCAGGCGAGTGCTACGGCACCAGCCACGTCTAGCCCTAGACCTAACTCCCCAAATAAGGGAGGAGACAAAAAGAGGGCGCGCGGGGTTCGCGGAAGACGTGCAGGTAGGAAGGTACCGAAGCACACCGGTGCTCCTCCAGTACCACCAGCGCAACCAGTGACGGAGAAACCCTCCAAAAGGGCGAGACAGGATGACTCCATCTCGCCAAAAGCTGGCAGCAAGCGCGCCAAACCAGCGGGTTCGACACCGAAATCGCTACACCACCACAAGAGCGCAACCACCTACGCGGAGGCGATGCAGCTCAAGAATAACCCGCTGTGTGTTGCAGTCATCACTGAACCGTTCACTGAGCTATCAGCTGATCAAGCGGAGGTGATCAAGAAAAACCTGTATGACCGCCTCATAAAGATAGCGATAACGCCTACCACCGACAGCAAACTGGTCCGTTTCCGTGGAAAAACTTTCCACAGCGATGGGGCCCTAAAGATGTGGTGCGAAGACGATCACGCCCTTGCGTGGCTGTCTAGCAACATAAGCACCATTCCTTCACCAAAGGAAGGAACTCGACTCCGGGTGGTGCAACAATCCCAAATCCCTCAAAGGTTGAAGTTGGGAGTGTTTGTACCTCAAGCTCCGGAAAACATCAATGACCTTCAAAAGGTCCTAAAATGGTACAATCCCGAGTACTACGTGGGTGGGTGGACCTTGTACTCCATCGACCGTAGGGATGATGGGGGTGCATACCTGACCCTCGGAATACCGGAACAAGAGGCCAACAGACTCGCCACCAACCAATACAGGATGAGCTGGCCTCTTGGTTCCATATACGCGCGGCCTTACAGGAGGGAGGACGTTTTGGTTGGCTCGGCCCCCGGCCCATCTGACCCCTGCTGCAGCGGCACGGGGTCGGGTGTGCCGCCGGTGCCGGCGGCCACTCCGGCCCCCTCTGTACTAGGCCAAACTACCGGCGAGGGGGAGTTGTCAGAAGACACTCTCACTTTAGACGGCGAGGACGATGGCTCTGTCAGCTCCTCCCCTTCGCTCAATTAAAATTATACAGACCAACCTCCAGCACAGCCGGACTGCTGCGACCACCTTGCGCAGGGAGCTGGAGGCAAATCACAATACCATAGCGCTGATCCAGGAGCCATGGATCAACAATGGAAAAATACAAGGACTGCCCTGCAGTAATGGTAAGATACTAGCAGCCATAAATATAACCAACCCAAGATCATGTATATACATTCCAAATCATGTATCGCATGTATTAATGACCGAGTTCTGTTCCAGAGATCTAACTACCATTAAACTACGTTACCACGATGTGGGGCTCCCGCAGGTCATACTAGCGTCGGCCTACTTGCCGAGTGACGGCGAGATGCCTACTGCGGAACTGGCACAACTGGCAGACCACTGCGAGCGTAATGGACTACAACTGGTCATTGCCGCGGACACGAATGCGCATCACACACTGTGGTGCAGCAGCAGTACAAACAGGAGAGGTGAGGAATTAGTCCAGTTTCTGTCCTCTACCAGCTTAAGAATTATTAATCATGGGTCCGAACCCACTTATGTAACTTCCAGAGCCCAAACTATTATAGACCTGACGCTGGCTTCCGAACGCGTCAGCGACCTAGTGCGTGGTTGGCGCGTGTCGGATGAGGCGTCGTGCTCGGACCATAGGTGGATTCGTTTTGAGATGACAACGGAAACTATTGTAAGTAAACCACACAGAGACCCTAGAAGAACCAGCCGTAAACGATATTCCCGGCTTGCTGCGGCATCTCTTAATAACATCAACGTATGTAGCTCATACAACACTTGTAATGAAATTAATAATCACGTGGAAGCAGTAACTACTGCTTTAATAACTAGTTTCGAGGAATCGTGCCCGCTCGTGGATTCCAACAGGAAGACCAACAAGGGTTCAAAATGGTGGAGTCCGGAGATGGAAACCCTTAGAAACAAGATGCGCAAACTCTTCAACAGAGCAATGAATACTAGGGACGACGACGATTGGCTGTCTTATAACAACACTCGTGCAAAATACAAGAAACTAATCAGAAAATGCAAAAGAAATAGCTGGCGTCATTTCTGCAGTAACATTGAAACGACTGATCAAGCCAGCAGAATAACCAAGGTACTTAAGAAAGAATCGCCCAGAACACCGGAGCGACTTAAAAAACCAGATGGTACCTACACTGAAACGGATCAAGAGACTTGCTCTCTCTTGCTCGATGTGCACTTCCCAGGAAGCATTCGTGCTGGCGTGGGAATTGATGACGATGCACCGGGTTTTCAACCAAATGAGAACGACTGGGACGCGGCAAAATCTATAATAACCGCCGAAGCAGTTCTTGCAGCAATCAACAGCTTCCACCCATTTAAATCACCAGGCTTCGATGGTGTTTTTCCCGGACTGATGCGTTGGTGCTCTGGCCACCTTTGTGGCCATCTCATCTCCATCTACACGGGCTGCCTGGCGTTTCGTTACACACCAAGGCGATGGAGGGAAGTCAAAATAATATTCATACCAAAACCGGGTAAAAGTGACTACTCACAAGCAAAGTCCTTCAGGCCGATAAGTCTCACCTCATTTCTTCTAAAGGCACTGGAGAGGATATGCGACAAACACATAAGAAACACAACACTAATAAGTGCACCACTACACAAAAATCAACATGCGTACACTCAAGGCAAATCAACGGACTCGGCATTACACACTGTAATTGCACGCGTGGAGCAGGCCATCCACCACAAACAGTCTACACTGGGATGCTTCATCGACATTGAGGGAGCATTCGACAGAACGAGCTTTGTGAGCATAGCAGGGGCCCTAGAGGGGCGTGGCGTTGAGCCCGCCCTCGCTGGTTGGGTGGACGGCATGCTGAAGGGCAGGACCGTCACCGTGACTGTGGGGGGGGCTTTGCGTGCTCAGGTTGTGCAGGGCTGCCCTCAGGGAGGTGTGCTTTCGCCACTTCTCTGGAATCTGGTGGCTGATGGGCTCATCACGAAGCTGAATCACGGATCTTTCTTCACCGTGGGCTATGCTGATGACATTGCCATTCTCCTGAGCGGACCTGTTGAGAGCACATTGTGCGACAGGATGGGTATGGCGCTCAGGACGGTCGAGGATTGGTGTAGAAATAACGGACTGTCTGTGAATCCGTCAAAGACCGAACTTGTGTTGTTCACCAAGAGGAGGAAGAGGGCGCCGCTGAAACTGCCACGGCTGTTCGGCGAGCGCCTGTCCCTGGCAACAGAGGTGAAATACTTGGGGATAATTCTTGATGACAACTTACGCTGGAACAAGCATTTGGACAAGAAGCTCGCAAGGGCCTGCGGGCTCTTCTTCCAGTGCAAACGGCTTATAGGCAAAACATGGGGCCTCAAACCTGAAATTACCAAGTGGATGTACACGACGCTGATCCGACCCGTAGTGGCTTATGGTTCAGTCGTCTGGTGGCAAAGAACTGAATTGTCCACGGTGGTACAGAAACTTCAAAGATTCCAGAGAATCGCTACGACCGCAATAACCGGATGCATGAGGACGACTCCATCGGCTGCCCTTGAGGTCCTGGTGGACTTGGCGCCCTTGGATCTGTACATTCAGCAAGAAGCTACTATGGCCGCAATTAGAATCGATAACTCGGGCCACTGGGCTCGCAGCGACTGTCCTCACACTAGGATACTAAAAAGGGCCCTGGCAAGGGAACCGCTGTTGGGGGCATCGTGTGACAGAATCCCTGCCGTGTGGGCAATGCAAAAAAACTACAGGATCAACATGCAGGAAGACGGAGATCGAGCGGACACCAAGTACGTCCGTATATACACGGATGGCTCCAAGACCCATAATGGCACTGGAGCGGGTATATACTCAATAGATCTCAACATAAATATATCACTGTCTCTGGGGGTCCACAGCTCCATTTTCCAATGTGAATGTGTGGCAATTATCGAGGCGGCGGTCGCCGTTCTGCGACGTGGACTCAAGGGATACCACATAAAGGTGGTCTCGGACAGCGCTTCCGTTTTGATGGCGCTGTCCAGTACAACAATAACATCAAAGCTAATACACGAGTGTCATCTCCAGCTTACCAAGGTGTCCATTATGAATAGTGTGACACTGCAGTGGATTAGAGGGCATAGTGGATCACTTGGGAACGACGCAGCGGATGAGCTTGCAAGAAGAGGAGCGGGGGCGGCCTTAGTGGCTCCGGAGCCTTTGTTGCCCCTACCCTTTAGCAAGTTCAGATCATGGATAAGAACCTGGACCAGGGAACTACACAATTTGAGATGGAGGGAACACGATGGCTCGAGCCATTCAAAGGAAGTTTTTCCGGAGTTGGCCCCCAAATTAACGAACAAATTGCTTCAACTAACGAGAAGAGAACTGCGTGTGATGACCGAAAATATCACCGGCCATTGCAGACTAAACGGGCACCTATTCAAGCTCGGAATCACGGATAGCCCACTGTGCAGGGGCTGCATTGACTCCACTGAAACCATTAGCCACGTTGTCCTGGAGTGCGGGGCCGTGGCTGAAGATCGGGCTAAAATCCTTGGGAAACCGGGGTCGCTTCGGGAAGCCTGTGAAGACACTAGGCGTCTTCTGCGCTTCTGGCGGGTGCTGGGCTGGCTGGAATAGTCAGCGACATCACGCAAAATGGTCCCAGTGTGGACTAATTGCGGAAACCACGGAGCCCAATAAACTAAACTAAACTAAAAACATATAGGTAGAGACAATTTTACTAACATCTTTTGGTAAGAGATCAATAGTCAAGCTTATAACTTATTCACACTTTGTATAATCGTAATAACTATAATATTTTAATTAATGATATTGTTTTTAATTTTTATTTTGATAGATATTAACTGATTTTTTTACAAATGAAAAGTATTTCTAATTTACTTGAAAACCAAACGGATCATTTATTAGCAATGATATTCATTACAAAGGGGCCGCAAACGAGAAATCAATACTTAGTCATGATAGCGAATTAAATCATTTCTTAAAAATATGAGGTATCGCTGTTATAATTGCAAAAATAATGGCGCCATCGGGAACAAACTTGAATGGTTCAGTTAATAAGCATAAGTTAAGTACATATAATTAGCGGGCGGTATAGCAATGTGCAACGTAAATAAAGCCGATTGAGCCTGAGGCGCCGCCATGCGCCGCTCTCACGAACTAACAGACAAGCCACAGACCTCAAACAACCTCCTTAGTTAACACCTCTTTTGCATATACAGTCTTACACCCTTAGACATGTAACAAAAATAAAAAATAATAAAATGTTTTTAACTTGCTGATGAATGGATTTGCGGATGTATATTTGACGAATGGGAAAATTACTTTTTTTTGCATTTAGTTACGTATTATATAGCTTACTGTTAAAGTCAGTATCAGGAAGGTCATTCGTGTAATCAATCTTCATGAAGTTATAAACTATTTCATAATATCTGGTGTTATATTCTCTAATTACTACCGGTGTTTGTACACAAATTCACTTTCACAGAATAGCTCATATCTAATTTATTTATCTGATAGACTTCCATAATCGAAATAGCAATGATAACTTTATCAAAATTCATAAAATTCTCGGAATTCAGTAGAGTAAATCTTAGCTAGCCAATCTATATCGCAACTTATCTCTGGTGTCGAACTTAAAGCTAAGTTGACAGCTGTAGCGAAGATAAATAATATGCAAAGCGCGATCTTCGTTCATTTTTACAGCCAGATGGCATGTTTGACAGAATGCTCTACTCTATGGTAGGATGGCGTCTTATTAAGTGTTATGAAAGGTCTCTTGTAAGTGACAGAGCCTTTTACGGAGTGATCCCTTTTTTGCACCGACTGACGCCTACGTTTTAAGTGAGAACTCGACTAAATTATAAAAATCTATGCATTCGTTAAAACTGTCACGTATTCTTTATAATGATACAATGTACGGTTATTACATTTTAATCTGATAAGCGGTTCACATATTATTATCAAACACCTTTTAATTTATCATTATTATTTTCGTTCCTAAATTTGGGTATAAGATGTATGAGATCCTAGACAGAGCTTCAACTAATAGAAATTTTAGCAAGTAAGGATCAGCTACCAAAATATATACAGCTCAAGAAACTCATCAAGGAATGAAACATAATCTTAACTGCGTCTCCATAACGGTTTTAATTTTCATTAGTATTTATTAGAAAGCTAGCTTACAAGGCAAGACCAGAGTCTCGATGGCAAATAAAGAAACAATGGCCCGCGATGAGGTCAGAGTGGAGTGGAGAAACTCCCCGAGGACAGTCGCCAATTCTGTGTGAGGTCCGAACAACTGTCGTTTAAGGAAATCACTAATTGCCCGCCGATTAAAGAACGCCGATAACACGATAATGTAGTTAATGCCCACCTACCAACATATTGCAAGTGCTCGTGATGATATCATTCACTTGCTCACCAGCCGGGCACCTTGAGCTAAGGCGATAATTATAGGCCATTTAATCATTCTGAAAGATTACTTTTAGATAAAAATACTGATTCGAATAAGTAAACTACTCTCTTGCTATTAGAATGTTGTTTAAATCGTAAAGAGTTTGGAATAAATATTTGATCGAGAATTCCAATCTGTTCCTTTTTTGTTCGGGTGTGCATTTTTAGAATATCTAAGTGATTCGCAAGCGCATTACGATGTAACCTTTGGCGTATTTTTTCATTTTGCAATTCCACGTTGGGGCGTGAAGGATCCTCCCTAATTGGTATGTGGCAGAGGCGGTCGCTCGAGATGGGATCGATATCAATAAGGAGGCGCATACCTTCACGGCGTCGGCGAGTGCGGCCTCCTCTCGCGCGAGGGCGCCGTTGACATCGCCAACAAATGGGCTGACAGCCGCCGCGGCCCCCCGACACTTTCTACGCCGCTTTCCCACGGTCCGCACTCGGATAAAAATAAAAACTGATTTAACATATCGCTTTTCATTTGCGAATAAAGCACGCAGCCGCGCACTCGAGCGGCCATTTGTGCTGAAATTTAAAGGCATCTCAAGTGCGCACTCCACTCCCACGGAACGGTTATTCGTGCGCTCAAAAGGACACAAATTGCGCCCAGTTGCATAACATGCATTATTTAAGAGCTGCATGAAAGCTATAAGATGATAGTGTAAGTGTGTCGTGTGCGGGATGAGTCATGGCGGCGGGCGCAATGACCCAGGACGCCCACCGCGGCTGCCGCTATGCTAATGCGCACCACTGCAGCCCTGGGAACGGCCGCGCCACGTGACTAATGGGGCAGGCGCCGCCGTCACCCATATCCGCCAACCAACACTAGCGCAAGCGCAACTATCCGCGACGCCAGCCACTATCGCCATAAGCATTCATGACGTCATGTACAGATAATGATGACAACCTCCCATCACACAATAACCAATCCAATAAAAGTCTATAAAAAGCTCAAATAAAATTTGTTAAACTTCGTACGATAAAATGCGTTGGCTACAAAGTTTTTTCCTGTGTGGCACTCCAGAATAAATCGTCCTAATCGTGCTATGAAAAATATTTAAACGTTATTTTCGTGCTTATGAATCTCCACAGTTTTGCAGATTGCAACTAACAAGTAATACAATTTAGAATATAGGAATATCAATACAATATAGCCTTTATAGGATTGCAATACAAAATCCTGATTAATATTTCAATTTTAAAATGAATGCTTGCAAAATCTGAAAAACTGGCTAACATTTATTATTCACTGCGTAAGTATATATATTCATGAGTAGTTTTATAGTTGTCTTCAAAAAAGATATACGGAAGAATATATTGGTAGGCGCTGGCAGTGCGTGCCATATAGTCGGTCGGAGCGAGTGCGGAGCGGACGCCCATGCGGAAGACAATAAGTCGTCGCAGGGCCTGAAGCTGAAACACTCTCAGGCTTAATAAAACGCGGTTCAATAACCGGCGCGGCGACGCCTGCTTCGACTAGATAAATGCGGTATGCGGTTTTATATCTACGACGATCAAAATAAATCGCTAGGATTATTGCCAACTGGGAAAACATTATAATATATGTGAAACGCAAAATTTACTGCTGATAATATTGTGACATTGCGCGCCACGAGCATTTGAGAATACACCCGTCTCCCGAGACGCACTCTTTTCCGAATTGTTTTGTTTACGTAGCGTAAATTCCTGATTTTTTCCCAACGAGACCGATCCTACGCAAGTCTCGCTACTCACTAGTTAGAAATCAGTATCCGCAAGCTTTGCCAGATTCCAACTGCATTAGGTAACAGAGCGTTTTTGCTCTCGAGCATCTTGTATGCACGGATGTTAAGTACATAAGATCTGCTTCGTCTTCTATGCGATGCTTTCATAAAAAGCTCAGCGACAGTGACTATGTATGGAGACCAACTGTATCAGCCTAGGACCGGCTCTTCACATGATACTAGCTAGTTACTACGAACGAAATATTTCACATTCACTATTTTATGAACGCATTAAAGCCTAGACAAGTATGCCTGAGTTATTCGGTTTTTACACTTGTTGTCCTCTTATGCAATATGAATTCCGACACCGCAGCGATAATGAACTAAAAAATATTGCAATTTATTTGCATACGCTTGCATGTCAGCGCAGTTACCTAATGCAGCTCGTGGTTTTTGCTGAACTATAGGTATGAGTGCGGTCATCGCTCCCTCATTACAGCTCAATCGCCATTTAGAATGTCGCCTGCACCCGAGCTAGTTCTAGTTTTTGCTGAGACAACAATGCGACTTGTATGGCCGACGCAGACTTTGTGAGAAAGTGCGGCCGAGGCGACAGACTGCGCGGCGCACCCTCTAATCAACCACCACCATTGTGCCGTAATTAATTAAGGCAGAGTCCAGCTCATATGTTCACAGGCTCTCGAGGAATGTGCTTTGACGCCGGTTGTTCATTATCATGATACAGCCGACATGATCCTGACTATAGAACTCCCATATACTTTTTGTGCAAACGTGTAATTGATTAATTATGATTGCTAATCAAGCCCTTTTATAAGACATACAGGTTTTTCAATATTTTGGTTACTAATAGGTAACAGAGTAAAGTGTGCAAATGAACTTTTGTACTAATTCGTAAAAATGTAATAATGTTTTTTCTTTGTCTATTTTGTAATCTCCAAAAAGTTTTAAACATCGTTACCTACGCAATAACGTTCACATTAGGGCTGAAAGCGGAATATATGTATATATATCAAAGGTACAGAAATATATGTATGTTTATTAGTAACCTAATATATATTCAACCAGGCTTCAACGCACGCAGTTAACAAATTACGCTTTTCGCTCAGCAAATTGTGGATATTACTAAGTGGTTAGCAATCATTCACGCAGCGCATACAAAACAAGTAGACGCTATCATCACGAGTCGAACTAGGCAACGCCAACCACTCAGAATATGAAAGTCACACTACTCTTTAACCAAACACTTTCCTAGGCACCGCTCGCATGGCCACTTGTTGATTAGCAAGTGTTCAATCCAACATAATGCTTATGGAGGCTTAAATCGAGGCAAATTATAGACAGAACAAATTGGACTCAAGTGCTATCTGGCGCCTCCGAAGCTAAACGTGGCGCTAAGATTACAATGTAGCGCAAAACGCAGCACTAATGAAAGTTTGTGAAGAAAGGTAACTTTGTGTGAAATAAAACTGATATTCAAAGTTTTATTTAGATTGTAATCAAGTTAGCTTACTATATCTTTCATATAGAGCTAAACATACCTGGGTATCTAACTGTGTACTGAACATATGATTGTAAATTATATTTATTCACACATTTAAGGTGTATTTTTGCTGTTTTATAATTAATTTTCAAACAATCTAATTACAATACCATCTGAAATTACATGCTACTATTTTATACTACATTTTAAATCTACTTCTAGGGTATAACTACGATCTAATTTCTATATTGAAAAATCTTCTGAATAAGTATGTTATCTTGTCGTATGAAGGTAGTCCCCTGCACTACATTTTCAAGCCCGTACCTGATGGTATCCCGCACGAAGCATTTCAGAAACTTTTTACAAAAGCCGATGCAATTTACCAATTATGCCCGATTGCACTAGTTATTCCATTTTGCAGTTATGATTCAACTGTACACCCCTTTATGGAGAGGAAACATTTTTAAATTGATCGTGGATACGTTTTTATCAAACAATTTTGATTGGCTGTTCTAATTATGATGTTAATTTTTTTGGTCTATGATTATTAATAATTTTATTACAAACAATCACACACCAAAATTAAAACGTTTAGTTATAATCACGGGGTTCAATTAAATACGAGTATCTCTCGCATCTTTTTTACTTTTAGTTCATGTGAAGGCATTCTTTGATACTTGAGCTGTCCAGTTATATGTATAACAGTATTGTTTTTACTATAAAACAAATGCAGAAAAAATGTGAACCTATTTGCGTGCTAGATAATTTTGAGTAAAAACTAAATTGCAGTTCTTCAATGTTACTCAGAATCTATATGGCGTCTAGATCAAAAACAGCTGGTTTAATTCATGAAATGCCTTTCAGCAATTATTTGAGTTGATGCCGCGAATAGTTCTCCAAGTGTTTTTTGTCTCAGCATTACCTTATGGCATATAGACTTGGATGATTTATTGATTAAAACAATTAAGTACAGGCAAGTACTGCCCGTATCACGCATATCATCACGTAGACCACCTAGGAGGTAATTTCGCAAGCACTAATGCATCGGAATATTTAATTGATGCATTTTAATTGAGGATTGCATTGACTTTTACACAGAACCATGGTTGGACATTTAAACTCTCTTATCTATAATTTAATCCTCTGTTACAAGATACTTAGCTTCAGGCTGCATAATATGAGCAATAAGTTGTCCTGATGGGTAAGTGCTATCGGTTTATTGGTGTTCAATATTGGTCACGGTTATAAACTTGCATCTAATGTACCATGATCTGTATAACATGTAAATGTTCTAACAGTTGAATAATAATGATATGTAACATTTGAATGTCTTAAATCTGTGATTACTTCTCCTAATCATTAATTTTGTATAATATCAAGCTAAGTTATTATTCACTTAATTAAGTTCAAAACTAGGATCAATATATTGCATGGGTTCGATACCTAGTAAATAAATTGTAGTTTACATTATTTGCATTTGTGAAATCGAGTTTGACCTTCATAATGTGCAGCAAACAATTTCCATAGCCTAATTCTGCTGATAAGCATTATATTTATGATCTCTTTACGAAGCAAGCTTTCTTAGTGCAGCTTTGGAAAAGCGACAATATTTTTAAGCGTCCGTTCACGTAGGTGTTGGTGATGTAGGCAACATACATTATACTTAAGCGGATTATACAAACGCATCATGCTGAAGCAATGAACTACGCTGTTTATGTGGCTTACATGTAAATTGCTCTTTTATTCGAAAATTGGACGGATTTTAAAATCGGACAAGATACTCGGACCTCAGCAAACGTTCCCGCGAATGAGCAACAAAATCAACAAACACTTTTAAACATTTACATGCTACTGTAATAAAAGAACAAGTTTCTGTTTCATTATTCATTATTGAACTGTACTACTAAGTATGGGTTTCAAATGTATAATGTGCAGCAATGTGTGAAAATATCCCCACTTACATAGTATATATTTACGTAGTTTGTTAAAAAATAGATTGCGAATTTATGTGTCAATGCAGCTGCTAAACGTTATTTCGATATATTTCAATTTATGACCAAAATAAATCTTCTAAATAGCAAAACATCTTGCAGTTCTAATTTAGATTAATTGGGTTATGGCTTAGCAAAAATGTTCTAAAGTACTGTATAGCAAAACCGCATCATGTTTATAATAATCTGTGTATATATTCATTGAGTTGGACCGCATTAACCTCCGCGCAGCGGAACAGAAGCTACATGTGGCGGATGTGCTTGGGCCGCGATCGTACCAACTTCCGATGACCATGTTCTCAAGTGGAGTGCGAACAAAGTTCAAAAGGTCACGAGCTACTTTTCCATAAGGCGCGGAGATCACATCAGCGCATTAAAGCGAGGCGCAGGATCCCTCCATAATGACTAACCATAAGTGTTGTCCGATAAATTCATATCCAATTAAAGCGTTATAGCCGATCATAAATCAGGTTAACACGTTAAATTCCTGCGAGGTCGCCGCCAGGTATGAACCCTTAATTTCTCGGTATGAGCCGGTGTGGACGTCTCACACGAGGGCAATATTTCACGGGGCTTAAGAGTCCTAATTATGCGGGAGTGGGCGCGCCGGGGGCCGTGGCGCCGAGATCTAATCGGCGACACCTCCGCCGCGGCGCACGGCCGACGACCCGCTAATCCGCTACCAGCGCTCGTAAAGGTGCCAAAAGCCTACCTGCACCACCGCCACATCCCTCGCCTCACACTAAATTAATGCCATTGTGCGCTCCTGACGACCGCGGCGGCCGCGGGATCAACGGAATCTTAATCAGTTACGCCTCGTATTAACTGCCTCCCTACTAGTTATACCGAATTCCTTGCACCTCACCGCGGGAGGTCCAGCTCCGTGTCGATGATAAATAATCTAAGAATTTTATTTCACCTCCACCGAATCTAAGAATAGGTTGAATTGTACTCCTCCATGTGGGATTCCTTCCGCCTGTTAAGTGGCGAGCGTGCTCCCGATGCCCAGTGCGCTCCTTAATTGAGACGTATGCAGTTTCATTCGTTGACCCTAATTAATTTCGTGGAAGCCGACTCGGTGGGCGCTAATGAAATGCGCTAATATTTACCCAACGATCAATAGGCGTACTGCAGCGGCATCGCTTACTCCATTGCAAATTAATCTTTACTCAAAATCTTAGAATGTGAGTAATGTTCAAAAATCAGATTATCTTGTGTTTGATTAATCGACATATTTACGTGAAATAAACAAAGCTTGCGTACTTGCTATAGTTATGATAGCATCATTCAGGCCTGAACGCATTTCGTTCACTCATATGCGAGATCAGTTACATTGTGCAAACAGTTTACGTACAATTTGAAGTGATTTGTTGAATCAACATAATTGTAGTCTAAACGAATTTATGGCACTTTATTTGCGCCGTACAAATTTACTGTACAACTGAGGTGTTGTTCGTTATTTATTTCCAAGTTAATAGCGAGGCGAGTCATGAATAGAATATTCATAGGTTTGGAGTGGAATGATATTGGATTAGCATTACTGGGCGTGTCAGAGATAATCAAGGTAAAACCGATTTGCGTTATGATAAAACGAGACATGATCAGTCAAATGGCAGAGAACTTAAAGGTGAACCTGCGAAGGCTCCGATACAGTGTAATGCACCATCAATAACTGATCGATTTACTTCTTTTAGCCCTCTGCTGTCATTATTCCAATACGATAGAGGTGGCTGGAAATTAATCGTTTTGCTACAGTTTTATTTAATATACATAATATTGTTTTTACTGGTCCCGTATTCACATAAAAACTTATATTCAATGTAACTAAGTCATCTAAACTTTTATTTAAATAACTAAATAAAGTCATTTGAAATCATTAAATATAGGAACAGCTGGTTGAAGACATACGGAAATTTAAAGACTGTATTCTCTTTTAAAACCTTGTAATAAAATACTAAAATTACTTAATTATTATTATTATCAAGCTTTAGTCATAGTAATTCCAAAGTCACTTTAATAAATTTATGCGACTGCACAGTCAATATATTTTCAAATTGAATATTTAATGGTTTTATGTAAAAACATTCATTTATCTATTGGCAAATAACTTTAATGATTCCAAGCTTGGATATTGCAATCTAGCAGCAATTACAACCATTCATAGAAACGAATAACTTGGGTTTTAACGATACAGTTCTTTAGATAAACAGTAATTTAATCTGCTTTCGCGTTTGTTTTCAGATAGTGAAAAATCGTTGTCCTAGTTAGCTTTACGTGGCTCACGAACACATTATGTCCAAGGCATAACGTGGCATAGCGTCACCGCGTTATTTAATATGCGTAGGTATTCGCATTCCACAAATCAGAAATATCTGCCAATAGCACACGCAGCGGGCGGATGCAGTCCGTTTCAAAGATGCAAGTGCCCGGGAGATGGCTCCAGCATCGTCGTCTCGCATCCTGTGTGAATTTATTCATCGCTTTAAGTTTAGAATGGCAATAGACTGCATGTGTTCAGGAAACCGTTATTGTGATGGCTTGCAGAAAATTGTAATGAAGGTTGAGTTGAAGAAAGTTATACTGCTTTGGTTGACATTATACATAAGGAAATTATGCGTGTTTACAAATAAGATCAAAAGATTGATGCAATAAAAAGTGCAGCGATTTATTATAATATTTCACAAAGATTTGTAGACGTTTTATGATTTAGCTAGAACATACATTTAAAAAATTAAATCAGTTAATAGAAGTAATAAGAATCACTTAGTTAACTAGTTTCAACTCACTAACAATAATTTATAATGAACAAACTATTACTAACCATACTACTATTTCAAGAACACTGTATTATATACATAGCGAACCAAACATGTAAAACAATCGAATAGCTTCTTCATACGCAAATTGATTAGGTAACCCAAAAACTGAATAAAGCAAATGCCTTAGGAATATGAATAATAAAGATGGTTATATACATACCTAAGTATTTTATTATACTTGCGTTTGTATTATGTTTACCAATCTCTTTTCGACTTAAGGCATGACGATGTCATGACGTGATGATTAACAGGGTCACTTAACCTTCCTATTTTTGTGTATTTTTTTGTACAGATTACTTAAATTACGGTCTTAATTATTATGCTCCTAGGTTTGTAAAAAATGAGTATCAGCGATGTTTGCTCTTACCCTCGGTAGAGGTAAAGCCAAGATGTGTATTCATACTAACACATTAAAAACCTTCTGAAAATACGCTACTAATTTAGTTTTTACTTATAAATTTATAATTGTACAACGTGTAACGTTCCGCTACGTTCCAATAATAAGAATCTCCATCACGACATGTCGTTGGCATTTTGGCGCCATCGGCCACCGAAAGCTAATCTCAAAATGTCAATAGCTTTGACATCTGTAAGTTGATTCGCATTGAGCACCGCGATAACTTTGTGTACATAACAACGTATTTCACATTATCTCTCGAGGATGTCCGCGTACCTGCCAAATGTGGGAACTGGTTAGCTTCCAGTTTTAATGTCACTCTACCTTAAAATTTGGGTATACAGACGCTTTAAAATAAGTCATTGAGATATTACTAGTTCAAAGGAATAGAGAGAATAGTAGCTTTAAGAAAAAAAATATCCTCGATATATATATAATATGTGTATAGAGCAGTATTTCTCTTACACAATGAATGAAATAGTCATAGCCCTAGTAAAAGTTAATCTGAGTATAAGAAATATTTTAAAAATAACATAGTTAATAACTATTCTTAGATTTTAAACGGCGGAAAACTTTCATAAGGCTAAAAGTAACATTTACATCACTATAAAGCATTGAACTCAGTCCATAAATTAATAACATTTAAAACTAGAACACACATGTAGATTCCCTTTAGAGTTGTTTTATATCGTCAAACGGAAAATTTCCAAAGTAATTAATGACAAATTTTCAATCTAAGACTGAGAGGCTTTACTTTCCAAGAATCGCTAAACAAGCTTTTAAAAATCGCAATCAATTCTGCTTACATATTCGTATTAAGCATACATTATGGTTTTGGGATTAGTGTGGTAGCGATACTGTGTCTTTGATGACACGCAATTTACATTTTATCAATGATGAATAACTAATTAGACTTGTAATGATCTTGTTCACCGATATCTTAATCCGCTGTTCTGGCGCCGTGATACATTAAAGTCGTTTCAACAACAATTGTTTCGTAATAGCCATCATATCAGAGATTAAGCTAATAAATAAACATTTCCCTACAGTATTGTGTATTTATTTATGTGGATTTGGTATTAATAGTTATAGCATGTCATTTCGTTATCCAATATACTATTTTCGTGCATGGAGCTATTAATAGGAATTATTTTATTGGCCCTATGTTTTGGCTGAGTTGCAACTGCATTAAATTTCTTCTTGTAACATACATAATGAAGAGATATTACAGTCCTTTTACGGGTAAAATTAAACACACTATCTGCTATGTTATTTAGTAAACTGTGGTGAGGAGTTGTATAATCGTATCCATTATTAAAATTATTTATGAAATAGGATAACACTGCATAAAAGTTGACAAAATGACTTAACAAGTTTAATAAACTACGACTGCTATTTTGATTAGTAAAAATGACACGGAAACTAGTAACCCAACATCTAGGGAAATATGCAGCGCGTACATACTAATTACGGAGTGCTAGGTGGTACAAGTCTCCACATTTTTCCTTGGCACACATTTCTTCATCCGTCTAGACGCGAATGAATGAGGAGAGTGTTTTTTCTAGTTTTAGTCAAGTCATAGGCAGATTGGTTCTTATAAGTGGACACAGCATTTTTGGCACATTTATTAGACAATAATCTTGGCACGCGCACAGCAATTTGTTGGCTTCACAATTTTTATTCGATATTATACACCTAGTTGGGATTCACAGAATGTAAAGATTAACTTTTCTGAACATAATTTAAACATTGAGGATTCTCTACATATCTGACCAGTAATAATTTCCCATATCCAAAGAAAAAATATTTTTGTTTGATTTGCCAACTAATTCTTTTCGAATTTCAGATGAAATGTTCTTTTAGGAATCACGCAGCCTTTAACCGATAAGATTATCACATGATTACGTTTATCTGAATCGAGAGCTGATCAGTGCAGCGGCGCAGCTCTCCGCAGCGTGACATTGACGCCGATTGTAACGTAAGATGCCGCGCGCTGCCTCGCTGCGGGCTCACGTGCCATTGTTTTCATGCCGCCCTATCTGTCGTAAGCGATACTGTATCAGCGCCTAATCGCGCTCTTGTTTTTGCCTCTCTCGGAGCAACCTACGAATTGGCGCCGCGCGCGTTGCAAATGCCACCGCTATTGCAAGTTCGCATTAATACGGCGGACCACCGAGTTATGTGCCTGCATTCCGACATTCCTCTTAATAGCTCGCGCGTTGCCATTTAAGAACCCTTACGCGGTGGCCTAAAGGTGAGATAGAATGTAAAGGACGTCTGAGGGAGCACTCACCAGCGGGTCGCGAGGTCCGCCTTGGAGGCTCGTCCTCCCGCAGCTCGGGGCCCCGGCGCGGATGGCGCGCGGCGCTGGGCCCCAGGGGACAGGCCAGCGCCAGCACCGCCAGCGCGAGCAGCATGCTTCTCGTCGCAGAGTGTCAGTCGCTTGCAGCAGGCGTGCGGCTCCCGGCCGTTAGCTCACTATTTTGGCGCGCTCTTCGCGAGCGCAGCAGAGGTTCGAAGTAGGTACGCGTAAGCCGCGCGGGCGTGCAGATGCCGCGGTGGCCGAGCGGGACTGAGTGGAGGCGCGCCGCGCGATTTCCCCACTCGAGCGCGAGGGGCGGCCCCTCGCGGAAAACACGCCGCGCCGCCACCGCCGCCGACGACGCCTCTCAGGAAAAGTGCAGCGCTATGCAGCCGCCCGCCCGCCTCTGCGCAAGCGCCGCTTTTCCTCTGCTGTACTTGCATACACTGCGATTTTTATTTCACATTCAGTTAATTTTTACTACTATATAGCTACATACCAACAATATGGCATTAAAAAACTATATAGAAGAAAATAATACATATTTCCTTTATGTAACCTCGCTACCTTAGAAGATTGTGATAACCTGTCGTGAAGTCTATGTAAACTTTAAATAGAAAAACAAATTTTAACAAATTTTAACAGTTAACATGTATTGAATCTCAACTGTTAACCACTGAAGCTGTATTAGAGAAGACCCGCTCATCTAACAAGACATAGTTATACATTGAAAGTACTATCAATGTTTACGAAATACATATACTCGAAGGCAATCTATGCGTTAGATGTGTGGTTAAATTTTATGTATGTATAATAAAAATATAAAAATATTTGGCCGACTTAACCTTATACGGTGAATGGCCTTTACATTAAATAAATAGAATATAAAAAAAAAATAAGAAACTATTCTGTTAGAGATCCCGCCACATAAATTGGCAGTAGCCAAACTTGGAACTAAATTTGACGTTTCCGCCATTGCGTGTTATTTTGTATGAAAGGTAAATTTAGTATTACCAGCGTTGTGTTTTTTGCCCACTCTTTGTAATTTTTATGTTTGTTAAGGGTGATTATAATAAATTGATTTCCGGAGTTTCTTGTTAGTTCTTCTCCAAGCTAGGGTCTCCGCTGATCTAACCTCGGTAAAAAATATGTAAAGACAAAGCTCAGTGCCATGTTTGAAATAATAGTTTTAAGAGATTCGCGATTTATACTCATGATATAAGATATAAGGGTGTGTATAAGATTGATTGCAGCTGTGGGAAATCCTACGTCGGACAGACTAAACGGTCTATTGCGGACAGAGTGAAGGAACACATAATATATGTAATATATAATAAGAAGGATAAGTCCCGTTAATTATTAATCATGTTTGAAATAGTTTTTTTAATTTATACTTAGATCATAAGATAACTTTCAAAGAGAGCTTGTGATATTTATAATTTTGGTCTGCAACCAAAGACCGTTACAAATGAAACCTATAATGTATCGAGCCGTATGGCACAGTGAGTGCTAGTTTTGGCGTGTTTACTGGTAACATTGAATTACGCGACTGTGGCGACGCCCCCAACTGCCAATTTATATGGCGGGATGTCTACTTCTAAGGTAAGAAATGTAAGCATTGGGGAACCTTTCCATTATCAGGTAATTATAGATGTCAAAATTTTTTTTTTATTACTTTCTATTAATTAAGACAATATCAATCTATTACAATACCAATAATATTTTTATTTTTTTGAACACCGGAAGTAAAAAAATCTATCTCACTTTGTTTATATAAATCTGCCCTGCTAATTAAAAACGCAGTACTTGTTTAATAGCAGTTCGGAGAAAAACGCGGGAAACACAATTTTTGCATGCAATTACGGCAAATTAAATTTAAAAAAAACCATATTTGTAGAACAAAATTTTTTTTTTTATTTTTACCCTGTTACTTAAGTCTTAAAAAGGCCAATTCCGTAAAAAAGTGAAATTGGATAAATTGTCGATTGCCGCGTTCTTGATTAGCAGGGCAGAAATATACGAGGATAAAACATTTACATCCTGAAGGCCACGATAAGTACACGGTGGCAGTGAAGAGCAGGGTTAAGGCTGAAGGGGTTAAGTACGACAAAAATTAGCGGATAAGTTACGAAAGCTCTGAGAAAGCGCCTAAAAATAAAAAGAAATTATCCAATATATACGAATAGTGCCAACTTTTTAAAGTGAATAGATTATTAAGGGTAAAAGTTAACAAACTGGAGCCATTATACAGGACATTATTAATTTGAAATTCTGTATTATTTAGTAATAATAAATGAATAAACAAATTTTATTATTATTTTATATTAATTGTCCGTTGTTAGTATGGGACGTAAAAAGATTGCTAACTAGCTGCCATGCTTCCCGGAATGTCGGATGAGTCATGAGACTAGGGGTAAATAGAAACTAATAGGCGATAGTCGCGCCACCTGCAACCCATGTTCCAAACGACTGCAATATTTATGCTAAAATTTGACCTAGGAGATATTATATCTCCGAAGTTCTGATCTAAGGAATATTGGTGACAGATTACAAGCCCATCACCCCATAGATTCCATTAACCCCATGTCCTTTAGTCGCCTCCTGCGAGATGTTAGACAGAATGGCAGCTAGTTAGCATTCTTTTTACGACCCAAGACAATAATATTTCTTACACTGCTCTTACAAGTTATTTTTTTATATTACCATTATGCATATCCTTAAGTCTATGCATATCCCAGTTCCTTATTTGTGTTAAACGTATATAAAGTATCAAGCAGCTATCTTTCTATTTATGTATAGGCATTCATTAGGTAACCATTACTCAACATATTATAAGCCATGTCTCTGTGTACCTAAACTGAGCTATTCTCAGAAATAGTCAAAAAGGTTTTTAGTTTCACTCTAACTCATACTCATCGCCGCTGCTTACATATATAAAGATTACAGATTATTATGTTAATAACTCATAGGATTCCAAGTGCCAAATTAAATACACACATACGTCGCCAAATCATCATAACGATAATTACTTCTGACTACTCCGAAAAGGAAATAGAATAGTGTTATTTGTTGTAATAATGTAATCTATAGCCTCGACGATGCTTATCGAAAACAATTAATAATTATTGAAGTGCAGCTAATGCATTTACAGATAAGTAGTGTCCAAATAAGGTAATCTGCTTTATCGTATGCGTGCCCAATCTCTGGCTTAATTTAATTCTTATTAAACAACTATCGTTTATCCTTTTGGTCACCTTTATGAAATCATAAGCTGAACTGTACATAACAGTAGCTTTAATCATTAGAAAGATGGATATAATAAAAGGTTCAAAAGTCTTTTGTCACATGTGTCATATCGTTACTAATAATAATATATAGGACATTATTAGACCAATGGAACTAGCCCCTTGGTAAGTTAATTTAAGCTTGTGTTACGGGTACTAGTATCAACGTATATTTAAAAAAATATATATACATATCATATATAGATAAATACATATATAGCATATATAATCAACAAACAGACTGGAAAGCAGAAAAGCGTAGTTCTTAAATGTGCCTCTACCGGGAATCGAACCCGGGACCTCACGATTAGCGCTCAGGTGCTTAAATAATCGCGCCACAGAGGTCGGCGACTTTGTTTTTACTATGTAGTGATAATGCATACTATACCTACTTGTAACTATACCATCATCGCAATAAGTCATAAGTCGCCAGTAGCATATCTATCTCGTAAATGGCGGTAACATGTTGCTAGCCCCTCGACCAATATATTCCGTTTACCGTAACCGAAATGAGCAATAACTTCAATTACAACTTCGTCGTAGCTCAGTTCTTTGGTACTTGACTCTGTATCAATGGGTACAGGGTTTAAATCCTGCTTAAGCATATAGCAATGGAAATGAAGTTTAATGAATTTCTATGTACATTTTCGTACAAAATACATTTACGAAAAGCGTCGAATACAACGGTGATGGAAAACCGAACTGGGCCCCAGTTCGCATTTTTTTAGTCAATTGGTTATTCCATGACAACACCACTGCCAATCAACTGCCACTGTAATCAAATTGGTATTCTCATTTTTAATGCGTTATTGTGATGCCACATGTTTTTCAATAACAGTGGAATAACAACCACAAATGGGTAACGATACCATAGCAGCGGATAGAGGGAAGTCAGAGCATATTATTAAAATTAAAAATAATTTAATAATATTATTTATCTAATCTAGGTAATTATTTTTTTTTAAACATTCGCGATTTATACTCATTTTATTAATTATGTGAGACCGGGTAATATCACGATAAATTTATAAAGATATAAGAATAAGAAAGAAGTCTTCCCGCGACCACGGCCTATGCAACTGGGTTGAAACGTCGGGCAAAATAAAGGTAATCAGATATCTTTATAAATTTATCGTGATATGACCCGGTCTCACATACGAGTAATTAATAAAATCAGGTAATTATAGTCAGTGCTTGTAAATGGCGACATGGCTTACCACCTGTCACGTTGAGCACTGTATATCTGGTCTACACGTGGATTCGAGGTGCCTATAGAAATACTACCTTCACAATTGCGGAGTAGACACCTGAACCACTGACTACCCCGTTAATGGTTGTGAACGCGTTTTGTCTTTTTGTCAATATTTACAACAGAGTGTAGCACATAACGAAACGAACATTGAAAACATATATTTTATTGAATGGGTACGAGGAGACATGAATGTCAATGAAGCGAAACTGAAATTGCGGAGATGGACACCTGATCCTCTAACTACCCCGCAAAGGTTAATGGTCGTGAACGCGAGTTGTCTTTTTGTTTTAAAGTGAAACTGATATGCCAGGAACAGGAAAATAGTGATGATATGTGGTTCGATGTCAAAAATGGCCACTGAAATGCTTATGCCCACTTATGATGTTTAGAACGAACATCAATACGTAAAACTCCAATATGTGACCATAATCATGCAAATTCTGTAGGTTATATAACATTTTTGAGCTACCGAACATTTCTCGAATCTCGGTTGTTATATAATATAATTAGCTCATTTCAGTCTGTAATATCTTGCAGGTTTTAAGTCATGGTAGGAATCATATACATTAAGAATAAAGTGTAGAAATGTAAGCCATATATATGAAATATGCTTTTTACTTACCTTATCTTGTTGTAAAGATTGAGTAATACCTTTTTAATTCAATAAATCGACATAAATATCGAGATAATAGATTAAACTTCTTTATCTACACCACTGTAACAGTAGTAATAATAAATCCAAGTATATTTGTAAGGATAATTTATTCCATAATACAGCAGTAAGACAAACCGGAATGTCACATTTTCTCATTGTAGTTCCAATAAAATAAAAATTATAAATATTACACTGCCACCACACTCGTGTTCGTTTCCAAATGCGTTTAACAATTTCTTCTAAAATATTATAAAAATGCTAAGATTGTGTAAGAGCGAAGTACCATTGAGAATTCTGAGCACTGTCTCCATAATACAGAGACGAGGCCCTGAAATCCTTTAACTAACACCTAAATTACAAGTTAATAATAATCTCGGAGCCCCAAGAGAAGTTACAAATGCCTCCGCAGAAACAATACTTGCACGTATGTAAATACATAACTTCTTACTCTACCTAAATGTTAACTCCATAAAAATAAACTATTCATACAATAAGTCGTTCAAATAAGTATGTTTATGCACTCGAGACATAACAACCACTAAGCGATGTGAATAGGCCACTCCTGCCCGCAAATTAAACTCGGTTCTTAATTAACTTTAAATACTTTATTCAACTTATTCCACATTGTATACATTACAAAAAGTGTGATTCACTGTCACCGCGCACCTATCCACATCACTGCGCGATCACTCACCAAAAGTTCTTCATAACCTGATTTGTATAAACAAAAGAATAATGTTGGTATCGTTCCGCATTTACAAACTATAATGTATTTTGTTCGAGGTCAACAGAGGCCGAGGCGCCCTCGTCCTGCCACTCGCCAGTACAACTGCTTACATAGAGAAACGTGAACCCATCGGATGCGAACTAGACCAAGCGTTACAACACTGCAGCGCATTCGGACGCTGTTGACACTGCGCCAATAACATTTACGATTCCACGCAATATATCACGAAAATAAAATCAAAAAGTTCGTTTCATAAAACGCGCGCTGAGAAATGCAATAGTTGAAAACAATACATTGCACCGATGCATTAAATGTTAATTACCTGTGTATTCATATATAAAGGCAGTGATATTTATAGATACTGAATAATTCAAGCACTCGCAATAAAAGAGCGTTGCATTAATGATGTTACAAAATAATACAATAATAGTGAACCAAAGTTTAATAACATGATCGTGCAAAGACTCGTGGAATCATAAGTTGTTTACAATAATGTCAAAACGAAGGGACGGCAACGTAATTAGCTATTGCACCCTACATTAATACATGCGCATACATAACACGTTCCCAAATCCATATCTTATCTTGGCTTCGTAGGAAAAAACAAAACAGCCTCTCAACAACAACTTAAGGAGACCTTTCCCCCTTAGTTTGTTTAAAGCGACAAATAAGTGTAACACAATGATGTGAGCGCGCGATCTACGAAACGAACCTTCTGACCTTATATGTTTTGTGATAGTACATTTTAATAGCAAGTTAATAGGTGTAGTTATTAGCGGTTGGCGTTCTTGAGTTGGTTGGAAAGCCAATCTAGGCCCTCGTAGAGCCCGTCCCCTGAGGTGGCGCAGGTCGCCTGGATGTACCAGTTGCGGTTGCGCAGTGAGTGCAGACCCAGCTTGTCGGTGATCTCTGCGGCGTTCATTGCGTTTGGCAGATCCTGGAATGTGACAAATGGGACATAAGTTGCTGCTAACTTATAAGAGTGTCGCCAAAAGGGAGGCGTGACGAGACCTTGTAAAAGCCCTTTGGGGTTTCTTAGAATTTCAACAAGACTTATGCATATACAAAGACAACCCCTACGGAGTAATGGTTGAATGATTGAGTGTCCACCATCAACTAAGACTTTGTTCAATTTAATTGACTGTTTACTTAATAATCAATTGTGACTGGTGGTCTGTTTTCTGAATACCACCACCGAATAAGAAACTGCTCAGACAACAATATATTTTGATAGAACTATAGTTAAGTGGATAGTCTTGGTATCCTAAGTTGTCTAATATACTTAATATAAACATTATTACAATCTCTGATTAAAATTACAAAAAATGGTAATCATCACCTTGAGTTCTTGTAAGATAACTAAAACAATACTACATTGACAATAATCATTTCAATAGAAACTATCACAAACATTTCAACCGTTCACAATAGCTACACTTTTTCTGTCTACACAATAGAAGTGAAGGTGTGTAAGAGTGAAAATTATAATACTGGAATAGAATACTTATAAATTCTAAACAAAACAATGAGTGTATATTACAATCAAGTTGTTAAATAAATATGTAAGGTTATAAAATAGATGATGGTTAAGTCTTACTCTACACCCTAATCATTCTTTTATAAATGCAAGAAATAAGGAAATAGCATATCTTATTAGTCCAAAACATAAGAAATATACTTACTTGTTTGTTTGCAAAGATAAGCAATACTGCATCCCTTAGTTCATCTTCACTCAACATTCTCATGAGCTCTTCGCGCGCCTCCCCTATACGCTCACGATCATTACTGTCTACTACAAAGATGAGTCCCTGGAAACAAATAAAATTGTTAAACACTAATGTCAGATGGTGAATGACCACCTACTAAGATTACTATTGTCTTTCGCTAAGCCAGAAACACACTTTCTATCAGACAGCAAACAGCATAAGTTGTAAGATAATGTTGCTTTGTAGAGACATAATAAATTATTCTGAAAAATGTGCAGGATACATCATGTTTTACTTCACAGTAGAATACATTTTGGAATTTAAAAAAATATAGACAGAAATATAAAAAAACCATTTCCATTGCTACATGCTACGAGAGGATTGAAGACCACAGTCAATAGGCACCACTAAGCAAAATAATAAAAAACGGGTGCATGTGCATTCATGCATTAAGATACATGGAATCATCTTCATTGCTTAATACTTTTTAGTACACTTCCTATGAATGAGCTTAACATTAAGGGCCGAAACTGCGTTAAGCGGGCGCCCGCGCGGGTACCCGACGCGTTACACCGCGCGTGGACCCGCGTGGACCCGCCGGCGGGCCCCGTCGAAACCGTCGCGGGGACCGCATATCGCAGCGTCGCTAGTTCAATTTTAAGGGTTTGCAAGTACAGTCGTGTCGATGGAGAGCTTAATATATTATTACATAGCAAAACGACGATCAATGGCAAAAAAGAAACGGCAGCCAGTAAGGCCGTTTATTGAACCTAGGTTGTTATGTGGGGAATCTGTTGTAAAGTTCGGTAAATTAAGAGAAAATGAAAACATATTTTACAAATATTTTAAAGTTTCGACACAGGTCTACGACGAATTATTTTCGAAACTGGAACCGTACTTGAAGATCAGCAATATTAAAGTTAAACGTTGTAGGAGATGAAGCATTTGGATTGTCTAGTCATGTCATGCGGCCATATGCTCGAGCTCTCAATTTAAACCACAAGAAAAAAATATTTAATTATCGGTTAACAAGAGCTCGACGTTATATTGAGTCAACATTCGGTATCATGGCTAATAAATTCAGAATTCTTCATCGTCCCTTAAATGTTTCAAAAGAGAACGCTATTTCTTTTATTAAAGCGATATGTATTCTACATAATTTTGTTAGATCTAGACAAGATGACTATAATGTCAACGATGTTGTCATAAATTCACGCCATATTCGTGATGTCGAATATGGGTTTCAGAACACTCAAAGAGACGCGTATACAATACGCGACAAATTCTCTGATTACTTCGTCGCAGGTGGTAAAGTATCGTGGCAAGATCGTAGTATTTTTTAAAACATCCTTAAAAGTAAAGTCATCCATCCTTCAGATACCCTCTTGTATTAGTAGACTAAAAAAAACTTTTTAAAAATCAAATATCTCTGAAAATATTTAAGCAACACCGCACTACTTTGCTTACTAAAAGATACATTAACCTATCTTCCAATACACAAAATAGGGCGAAATTATCTTAAAAATTTTCAGATATTTGACTTTTAAAAAATGGGTATGTATACATGTTTATGATTTGACTGTATCGGTACACGGCCCAATACGCTAGTTGACCCTTTTTTTTCTATGCATTAAATGGTTTCTTACCATCATACAGCACTATAAAAAATATTGTTTTTTTTTTATAGGCATTTATCATAACAAATTTTTAATTTTAAAATACGTTTTGACGAGACGGCCAAAAATCGGTGTAAACAAAGAGAATACAAATACGATCATCACTCTTTCTGTGTCGAAAGACATTTTTCTTCTTGCCTTTCTCCGTGCGTGCTACCCGTATCACACAGCGTTACTGGCTGAACAAGCCCGCGCGTACTCCCGCTGCCGAGTTCCCGCGCGTACCCCCGTGCGGACGTGTCGCCCGGATACGGGCCACGCTACGCGGGCGCGGGGCCATACTCTCCGCAACGGACGCCCGCGCGTGTCTACGCGACGTAGCAATTTTGTATGAACCCGCGCGGGCGCCCGCTTAACGCAGTTTCGGCCCTAAGTGTTAAATTCATTAAATTGATAAGAAAACATTTTTAACTAGTAATTAATTGGAACAACTTACACTAAGTCTCAAGATATACACATAATATAAAGTGAGTAAACTGGGTATGTATTTCTTAAAAGAATACATTTCCTCTCAGTAGATAAATCAAACTTATGCAAGTTTAATGAGCTGCCAATGTACCACTGATTGCTATTAACATGTTTGTTTATCAGTGCTTATTAGTTTACTTGTGTAAATATCTTTGTAGTTACTTTCACAGGAACACAATAGAAATAAAATAGACTCCATATATTAGCAAACATTCATAATCTTTTGCACTATCATACATTAGAAATATATAAGTGAAAATAACATACCTGTGTGTTTTGGAAGTAATGCCTCCAGAGTGGTCTGATTTTATCTTGACCACCGACGTCCCATACAGTAAAGCTGATGTTTTTATATTCTACAGTTTCAACATTAAAGCCTTAAATAGAAAAAAAAAGATTTAGAAATATTTATCATAGATGAAGTTTATTATAAATACCTAAATAACACTAGTTTATATTAAAACATACAATATTAATGCCTCTACTTTCCAATAGGACACATTATTCATTGTTACCTGAACAATCAATGGACTAACTCTTACATAAATTCTGATATGCCTACTTTTATAACTTAGTAACAATATTTTACAGCACAAATTAATTTACATTAATCAATAAAATCTAAGGTTAAATGTTTCTCTTAAGGTTGTAAAACCTCAAAATGAAATTTACTTTAGTTAAAGCATTGTTTCTGTTATACTGAGTCAAATATTATAGATATTGTGGCTAATAGTATTCATTGTAGCTGGCCCAATAACACATATTACAGTCAGATAGGTGCCATATTGAAAAAGGGAGACGTTAGAAGAGCCTATAACCGCCGAATGTGTATGAAGAGGTGTACGAGTGTCAATGAAGCAAAACAGGGCTGTCAGGATCGGGACAAATGGGGATTTATGATCTCTGTCTACCCCTCTATAGGAAATCAGACATAATGTGTATGTATGTACTTTGTCAAGTTTGATAATATAAAAGTAAAATAAAGATAATAATAGCCTCTATTTTTTTATGAAATGGTTTATGATTGAATTGAAAAAGTGTAATCATGCAAAAACATCATTTTAGAATCTACACATAGACAGTGGAAAGGCTATTTTGCTGATGTGCCATTTTGGACCTGCACCGAAGAGTAATTCTTGTAGCTTTAAGTTTTAAAAAGAAAAAAAAAAATTTAATTGTTGTTAGATTTCTTATATCAGTAATCCAATTGTCACGTAAATTTAACATAAATTGTGTTTTACAATTTTTTAGACACTTGAATCATTCTCCTGTGTAGTTGCAAAGTAGCACTTTAGCATGATAGCCTTTGCACTGTCAATATAAACTCCAGAGAGCACTTTCAATACCTCAATGAAATCAAGTGCTGAACAATTATGAAATGAACTGAATGTGACCAAAGACAGCAGTGGTTGTTATCTTTTAATATTCATAGGGAACATTACCTAATTACTTCATAAACTCAAAAAATCCTTAACTGTATTTATTTTAAGAATAAAAATATTAATAAGATCTTTATTCAATAGGTTCACTTATTTAACATACAGTAAAGTATGAGCCGTCATCACTAATTTACTGAAGAAACCTGTATTGCGGATGAAGCATATTTCATAATAGCTGATTGGCATTTCAAAGGTTTATTATAACGTCATTACCAGTCAATTAATAAAGTTGGAAATAGAAATCATTATTTAATAACGATAATGAGTTGATGTCATGTATAAATTATATCTAAAACAAATTATGAGGAAAATTTCATAGATAGGTTACAAAAAATATATTATACATTATAAATTTATATAATAACAAATTATACTCACCGATGGTGGGAATTGTTGTAACAATTTCTCCTAATTTCAATTTGTATAATATTGTGGTTTTACCAGCCGCGTCTAAACCAACCATCAATATTCTCATCTCCTTTTTGCCAAAGAGGCCTTTAAATAAATTTGCGAACATATTCCCCATTTTGGAGTTTTAATATCTGGAATACAAAACAATTTAATAAATATTATAGAAAAATGACTCATTCGCATGTTACACAGAAGATAATGACATGGCAAGTCGCTAGGAAGACTCAATGAACGCAATATTTACATGGTATAATTTAGGTCAAAAAGCATATTGATCCTAGTACACATACAATTACTGATATGATTCAAATTGTAAGCAGACATTGCGGGTGGCAGCAATAAGAACAAAGATAGATGCATCCTACAGTTGTTCAGAACAGCGGTCACCACCCTCGACAATCAATTTAGCTGACCCTAAAATACGTCACATTAACACTTTACAAATACTTTCACGAATATGTGCATAAACATAGGCACTATTTACTTACTTTTTGGGAAATAACACACAGTAATATCAAGAATAATCCGTTCAAATTATTGAAACCACAAATCACTATCTTGCCTGGGTGTCAAAATGGCGGCGAACGTGGATGGAAGATCTTCAACCAATGCCACGTAACAAAAAAGTGACCAGTAATGAAAATATTTTTATTTTATTAGAATAAAGGCACTATACAAAATAATCATAATGTACCTCTAAACAATAACTTCGCCTTTATCAATAAACATTCTTATTATTCTATTTATCTTCTATTTATGACTAAAATATTCTTTTATTTTGCAAAGACTACTATATGATTGGCCATAGGATCCATGGTTTTACCAGACAATGAACACCCATAACTGTGAACTGTGAAGTACTCAGAGAACGTGACATAATATAACTCATTTATTTCACAACTAATAATACTAAAGCTTTATTTAATTCAAGGAAATTTATTAAAGCACCTGTTGAACTTAAGATTTATTGTTTTCATTATTAATACTTTACAGTTTAATTACTTTTTTTGTATTTTAAGATAATAAATATTTTGCGTGTTTGCATATTTTCGGAATATTGTTTTCTCAAAACCCTCAACACTATGATACGGTTCATTATTTTTTAAATAATAGGATAGAATTTAAACGAACATAACATTCAACAAATTTTCAGAATAATACTGAATTCTGCACCAAAATAATAAAGTATTTACCCTTTGCTATTATTTCGGATGTGCAATTATTTTCTTAAATATTAAAATACCCGCTCCGTGGTATGGTATGGCATGTAATGAAAAGAATATCAATCTAGTCTTTAGTAATATTAGCGCAATTACGTTCAAGATTTTTTTTATTTATTTATATATTGTTTGTTCTGTCTGTTGACACTGTACTTCGTGAACGTGAAGTTTAATTCCACAATTTACTTAATTAAATTATTTTCTCTATAATAATGTTTTATTGAAACACGAAATTTGTAAAACGAATTACTCTACGTTTTTCTGTACAACGTGTCTCAAAAGTATTCTGAACAATGATTAAACAAAACAAGTGATAAACCTAAGATTAACGAATGAAGGAAAACACTCCCCTAAGTTAATATTAATTGTACGGAAAATAGAACGTTCAAAATGATTAGCAAATGCGTACTTTTGTCACTAACCGTAATATTGTTTATTAATTCCATTTCGTGTCAATCGTACGAAGACAGAAGATGCAAATGTGTTTGCCCAAGTCCTGCCGCGGTTCTCAACAATACTGGTGGTACAGCCAGAAGACTGTACATCGCTAATGTTCCACCAAATAAGTGCAAGTGTTATGATGTTGTTGTACCCCGCATTTTTGAAGAACTTAAAGGGCGTGAAGGCGATTTCTGTCCTCGATGCGAATGCAAGTACGAAAACAGGAATACAACCGTCATAAAAGTTGTTGTCATAATGGTGATCTGTGTTATTATGCTCTTGGTGGGTTATATGGGGTTTCTGATTCTCCTGGATCCTTTAATTAAGAGAAGGACAAGGGCTTCTTATCAAGAGCACACCAATGAGGATGATGATATACCCATGGGTCCAACTGAAACTATTCCCTTGCCATCCACATCCAGAGGCAATGTTTTGAACAGAGTTCAGAGCCAACAAGACAAATGGAAACGCCAAGTGAAAGAACAAAGACGAAACATTTATGATAACCACACTATGCTAAATTAGATCATGTTGTAATTAATTACAGTTATTGTGTATAGCCCACTGTATAGTAATTATTAGTTCATTGTAATTTTGATAACTAGTATAATGCATTTCTTTATTATCAGATCCAGAACTTTTTTGTGTGCTAATATTTTGTTGTGAGCAATCATTATAATTTAAGTAAAATGTAAATATTATGTAATTATTATTATTCAATATAGATAACATATTATTTAGTTACTCAATTAGATTAAAAAAATATTCTGACTTAATTTTACAAAATTAAACAAAACCTTAAACAGACCAACAAGTATTAGAACAAATGAACAAAGGAATTATTTCATATTTGGCATAATTTTCAATCGAAATAGTAACATTTTTTGTATTATATCATATGTAAATATAAGGGTTGATCCAAAAAGATATTTTTAATTTTACTTAATCATACAAAAATCTGTTAAATGTTTTAAATAAATTATGATTTCAACCATATATTAATTATTTTTATGTAAATTTCTTTATGAGACCTATGACTAAACCACTGACTACTACTACAATTACAAACTACTGCTACAGCATAATTTTGAAGAATATAAGAATGATCTTGAGAGTTCAGATAAAACCTTCATATTTCTTTAAATAAATCATCAAATCTTAAAATGTATATGAGATGTGAAAATCTGCATTCTTTCAATGCTTGATAGAGATCTTTATTATAATGTCTATTGGTCCTTTGAACTATTAAGGATTAAAATTATAGTTCAGTTTGTTTAGTCTCATGAATCAAGCGACCATAGTTCTATTGCCTTCATTTACATGCTTATTGATTTCTATTTAGATCTCATGTAACTGTTTCATCAACAGGTGCATTACTCCAAGTGATAATAAAATTCAGTTCAATCCTGCTGTAATTCTTATACTCCTGAAACAATCCATTACATTATTTATATCATGAAGGTCACTAAGGGTAAAATTATTTTCAAGCAATTGTATTTCTTCTCACACTCTTTTATCCTACTAAGAGTGATCAAAAACTTAGTTACTAATATCCTCTAGGTAACCATTAGGATAACTATCGTGGAAGATTGTACTATAGTGGAGAATATTCATGGTTTATGCCTGCATACAGCAATAGGGTTCACTACCCATTATGTTGGGTGCTGTCTATCCAGTAAAATGCAAGCTTTGAGTGGGTCATCCCTAGCATATTTTCGAAATTTTGGATATAGCTAGATAGATAATTAATTCATTAGACAAATAGATAATTTTCGGCTTTGATTACCCTGCCACGATAAAAAATAAGGGGTATGTATACACAAGTTGTGAAGCGTGTGTTATGTATGTGACAGTTTGTTGCTCATCCAAAAGCTTAACAAGTGCATCTCATTATAAAATGCAGAGCATTATTATTATGTAGTGTAGGACGCCTCCGCGTCAGATGGATCGATCAGTTAAGAAATTGGGCTAAGAGTGATTTTAAAACAATGGAATGTTACAGGCTGATCGATGATACTGTATTAGAAAACCTAGTCTATTGTAGTACTAGTATGTACATAAAAGGTATCGTACCTATTGGAATCAACTAGTTATGGTTGGAATTTTTACTTCAATTTATAAACTAAGACAATAACCCCGGTCTAATGAATAGACTAGTAGAGATCGCGCCACATACGGTGGCAGTTGGAGGCGTCGCCACAGTCGCGTAATTCAGTGTTACCAGTAAACACGCCAAAACTAGCACTCACTGTGCCATACGGCTCGAAACATTATAGGTTTCATTTGTAACGATCTTTGGTTGCAGAGCTATAAACTCAAATAAAACAAATTAATATATCAAAGTCAAAATATGTTTATTATACTATTTCAAACATGATTAATAATTAACGGGACTTATCCTTCTTATTATATATTACATATATTATGTGTTCCTTCACTCTGTCCGCAATAGACCGTTTAGTCTGTTCGACATAGGATTTCCCACAGCTGCAATCAATCTTATACACACCCTTATATCTTATATCATGAGTATAAATCGCGAATCTCTTAAAACTATTATTTCAAACATGGCACTGAGCATTGTCTTTACATATTTTTTACCGAGGTTAGATCAGCGGAGACCCTAGCTTGGAGAAGAACTAACAAGAAACTCCGGAAATCAATTTATTATAATCACCCTTAACAAACATAAAAATTACAAAGAGTGGGCAAAAAACACAACGCTGGTAATACTAAATTTACTTTTCATACAAAATAACACGCAATGGCGGAAACGTCAAATTTAGTTCCAAGTTTGGCTACTGCCACCGTATGTGGCGGGTACTCTAAAATCCTCTATCTAAATAAATAATGAATTATAACCTCAAAATGGGATTGTTTCTATTGATATAAATAAAAGTTATTAAGCCAATTATTAATTAAAAGATTATATTCGTAGTATGTGTCTAGTATCAGATTTGAAAGTATTAAAATGGATGTGGAAAAAACGTATCTTACGGAAGTTATCAGTGGTCAGTTGGTCGGTAAAACTTGAAACTTTATTTGAACGTATAACTTATATTTATCATAACTCCAGTGTTCCTGGATTAAAACTAAAATTTGTTCGAGCTATTTAGGTTTTGCAAAGCTAGTGACTGCTTTTCTTCCCAATATTTAGTAAGAACTAAGAGTGGGTAAGACCTCGGACTTGGTATGAGATAAGTCCTAGGTTCGAATCCCGACTCTGGCATGTACCAATGAATGAAATTTAAAGATGTGTTTTTCATTTACGTACCTACATAGTTTACAGTCGCTAACGGTGAGGGAAAACATCGTGAGGAAACCTGCCGATCCCTCAGGATAGGTAATAGTCAGTACCTATATACGGCGATAAGGTTCACTACTTATCACGTTGGGTGCTGTCTATCTTGTCATACACGGGCTTCAAATGACCCATACCTAACATGCCTTCGAAATTTCGGAAATGAGCATTCAAGCCTCTGACTACCCCGCCATAATAAAAAAGAGAGTGTGTATACACAAGTCGTGAAGGGTATGTATGTAATTAAGAGACAAAAAAAGTAGTATTAGTCATGAAACATACAAATCTTACACTAATCTATTACTCTCTGACTATCAGCATTTAGCTTTAAAATCTTTTGCCCTGAAATCATGAGGTCTTATTAAACATTAATATTATTTTTTTCTGCCTCAGACAACAGAAAGCAGCGCTTTGGTAGATTGGCTAATGAAAACTCCAGGTTACACCACATTCAGAGTCAACACACTGAGAAAGATTAACACTGATCCTTTACAAAAAGAGTTAAAACAAGTGAGTACATACATTTGATCTTTAAATGTTATGAGGGTACATAGAGGTCTACTAATGATTAAGATGCTAATTTATTAAAGTGCTATCAGTCTATTATCATAGTAAGATTATTATCCTAAAATTGGTATAACTATGTTTCATCATCATCAGCCTGTATCAATCCACTGTTGGACATAGGCCTCCCCCAAATAACACCACTTCTCCCTGTCAGTGGCCGTTCGCATCCATTCGATGCCGGCCAACCTGTGCAGGTCGTCTCCCCACCTTGCTGGGGGGCGCCCCACACTACGTTTACTGAGACGCGGTCTCCACTCTTGGACTTTTTTGCTAATTATGTTTAAGGTAATTATAACCAAAAGTTCTTCAAAACTTTTCTCTTTTTTCACTCATACTCATTCATCATACCATTTCAGCAAGGAGCCAAACTAAAATCAGACATTCTACCAAAATACTGGTTTCTGAAACCTGATTGCTTAATTCTAGAGAAATGGCCTGAAAGCATAAAAATAGAGAGCACAAGGAAAGAGATAATTGTTGATGTATCATGCGGTGCAGCAGTGCTACGAGGTTCACATGTGTTTGCACCAGGAGTGCTTGGAATGCTGGCAGGTATTAAATAGTTATAATTTTATTTTAATTACATTGGTGACTCTATCATATCAGTTTCCTTTTATTGTTCTCATTTTAAAGGCTTAGGAAAATTATTAGTTACTAATATCATAAATATTATACCAAGGTCAATAATATTGTTGCACTGTAATACAATTATAGCATGAAAGCTAGTAATTATACACTTCTGGACACATCTATTGGCCCACCTAGCATTTTCAGTTTCGTTTGGTCCTAGCTAAATTTTTTTATTATCGAGAAGTTTTTTTGTAGTTTTTAACCTGGCATATTCATAATGTCATTCTATAGTCTTTTTATGAATTTCGAATACAGAATTTAAAGAAACAAAAGACAATTTGGAGCCTGTTTGTTGATATCAAACAATTGAAACCTAAACTCTAAGGTGGGACAATAGATGTGTCCGGAAGTGTATTTTTGATGAATGCTATTTATGTATAAACAAGTAAATATGAACCCAATTAAATTATATTATAGGATTGAAAAGTATATATATAAATAATTATATGTTAGCTATAGTTACAGTATTGCTGAACTTCCTGTCATGTCGTAGGAGGTGACTTAGGAACTATGGGTAAATAGAATCTAGTCTTTCTATCTGGGCAATAGGTTATGTTAGCAGTACTCCATATGACTTCACAACTCCAATATTCATGCTTATAAGTGACCTAGTATATATTATTGTGTCTATGAGGTTCTGTCCATCCTGAAAGTGATTAAAGGAAGCAAAATATATCATTGTATTATTCAGTAACATAATTATAGTAAAAAAAATGTAATTACTTAATTTAACTATAAGAATTTAATGAATTTAGATTGCCGCAAGGGTGAAATAGTAGACATTTATGCTGATCTTGAAGGGAAATGTCGAAAGGGTTTGAAAGTGCCTTTTGATGGACGTAAGAGATATGTTGGTGTAGGAGAAATGAAGGTGGAACGTTATGAATTATTCTCTGAAGGTACAGAGAAGAGGTAATTACCATATGTTCATATATACAAAATATTCTTGAAATAGTACAATACACCTGCGTCCAAACTAGACTTTGTAAAGGATGTTGCAGTCACAAAAACAAGCTTTCTTTAGCCAATATAACCATTGTCATCATCTTTTCTATCATAAGTAAATTTTTCAGACCCAAGACAATTGACAATGATCCAAGCCCACTCTTAAGATTTAAAATATTCTGTAGCAGGTTATTAGATATAAAAATAACTATGAATATTATATTCATTTTTCAGAGGAATAGCTGTTGAAACCTTATTACCATATTCAAATTTACCCGCAGTAAATGAAAGTATATACCCACCAGGTGATGTGTTGTTGCAAAATTTACCTTCTCTCGTCTGTGGCTGGGTGTTGAATGCTCAGCCAGGAGAAAGTGTGTTGGATATGTGTGCATCGCCTGGAAATAAGACAACTCATATTGCTGAACTGTCTGGAAATAAGGTATAAGTTTTAATAATAGGTCTTTACCTATGAAATTGCCGTTCTGCAGTACTGGCCGTTTCAAATCAAAATAATTTTTGTTTGACTAAGAATTCTAATTTCAAATTAATTTTATTTTAAAAACATGGAATTCTTTTTCCAAAAGTAGTCATTTGTTTATTGATTAGTGTTACGTTTTCATCGCATTTCAATCTTTTTCGTCATCACGGATACGTTAAAAATTCGAGTAATTATGGAATATGAGTACCGTCGTGGCAGCAACGCGGCACAAGCGGCACGCAACATCAATGACGTTTACGGAGCTAACACTACAAACCAACGCACCGCCTGTTATTGGTTTGCTCGCTTCCGTTCTGGAAATTTCGACCTGAAAAATGAACCTCGTGGTCGTCCGAAGACTTTGGTCGACAATGAAGAATTAAAGGCGATTGTGGAAGCTGATGATACACAATCTACGGCGGAATTAGCAGCAGCTTTCGACGTTAGCGTCAAAACAATATTGGTCCATTTGCGTCAAATTGGCAAGGTAAAAAAGCTTGACAAATGGGTGCCCCACGAACTCAATGATCGCCAGCGTGAAGTACGCGTCGAGACGTTCCTTGGACCGCTCAACAGACACACAAATGAAGGAATTTTGAACCGCACTGTTACCTGCGACGAAAAATGGATTCTGTTTGACAACCGCAAGCGCTCAGCAAGTTGGTTAGATCCTGGTTCAGCACCTAAACAGTGCCCTAAACGAAAACTTACTCCTAGAAAAGTGATGGTCACTGTTTGGTGGTCTAGCGCCGGTGTGATTCATCACAGCTTCTTACCAAACGGGGTGAGCATTACTGCAGATGTGTACTGTGAAGAACTGAACACAATGATGGAGAAGCTGGCACATCTCCAACCAGCATTGGTCGATCGCTCGTCTCCGCTGCTCCTGCACGACAACGCGCGACCTCATACTGCACAGCAGACGGTCTCCAAGTTGCAAGAACTGGAGTTGGTAGCTCTCCATCATCCACCGTACTCACCAGACCTTGCGCCTACAGACTTCTACTTTTTCCAGAATTTGGATAACTTCTTGGCGGGAAAAAAATTTAATACCCGAGAGGCAGTACAAAATGCCTTTGAAGAATTTGTTGCCTCCCGTCCAGCTGATTTCTTCAAGAAGGGCATCAATAAACTGCCACTGCGTTGGCAAAGATGCATTGATTGCATGGGTGATTACTTCGATTAATACAATTAAAAAATACAAGAAAAAAATTCGTTTAAATTTTTTCATACAAAACGGCAATTTCATAGGTAAAGACCTAATATATAGAATGAGGTTATATTTGCTTTTAGTACACTACAATCACTTGAGTCAGAGTGTTTTGATGCAAGTTTTCCAAGTTTTATGATGCATTTGTAGCAAGTTTTATGATGCAGGCTTGTGATGCTAGTTTAGCTTGTTTAATGCTACCACCACACTGATCAAATTATGCGCAGTATTATTGTTTGGATTATTAGGATAACGTTTTATTCAAATCCTATATCTTTTACTTATTTTAATATACATGTAGCGAAATTCTTTTTTGTCAAAAACTAACTCAGTACTTTGTTTATTACATTTCAGGCCCAAATTATAGCAATAGATAAAACACCACAAAAAGTAGAACGGATTGACCAAAATATAAAGAAACATGGCCTTGATTGTATCAAAACTTTTGCATTTGATTCCACAAAGAGTTTTTGTCAAACTGCAACAACTATTGACAATGGGCCACCATTTCCCAGTGAGAGCTTTAATAAAATACTCTTAGACGCACCCTGTAGTGGATTAGGTCAGAGGCCGTTGCTTGCTACGAAAATGACACCTAAAATATTGAAATCGTACATACCTGTTCAAAGGAAATTGTTCGAAAATGTGAGTATACTTTGTGATTGATCATAATAACTGAAGTGTGTAATGTGAAACAATCCTTCGATGGATTGTAATAACCTAACCTGTCATCTATATTCTTATTAAATTCTTCACAATTATAATAGTTATGCTTAAATTCTATCCACACCTGAAATGGTTAAATGAGGACATGTCTTCTATTCAACATGTGTCACTTTTATATATCGTATTTTAGGCTGTCAAACTACTAAAAGTAAATGGAACATTGGTATACAGTACATGCACTGTAACTGTTGACGAAAACGAAGGTTTGGTGGCATGGGCTTTGAAGAGGTTCCCCAACTTGAAGCTGGTTCCTGCAACTCCTTTGCTAGGAGGTCCTGGGTGGCCTAATTGTGGCTTGGATGATGAGCAAAGGTGAGTGATGATGAGCATATACTATGACCACTATTAATTTGTATATTGTTGTAATTAATAAGTTTAGAGCTAAAATACAATCACTATAACTAACGGGACTTATCGCGTAAGTTTTTATGTAATAAAGTTATCTTTATTAACCCGACGTTTCGGCTACGTTGCAGCAGCCATGGTCACGGGCAGACTGACCACGGTAATAAAGGTAACTTTATTATATAAAAACTTACGCAATAAGTCCCGTTAGTTATTAATCATGAGTATAACTCACGAATCTCTTAAAAAATCACTATGCTTACCTCTGATTACCCAAAAAGGATTACTGTTGATGCACATGTATATAATATGTTGTGATGCAAATATGTATTGTATTGTTACAGAGTCATGGTACAAAGATTTGGTCCAGAAGAAGACCCGTTAAGGATACCCGATTCCATTTATAGGGATACAATAGGATTCTTCATAGCTTGCTTTACGAAAATAAAAGAATAGTTATTGTAAAATTATCTATATTTGTACTAATATTGTAAGATCTTTGTACATATTACAAGTTGTAAATATAAAGGCAAGACATTAATTGTTTTATTATTTTATCACATTATCACTCTCACATGGTACTACATACTTAATGGGATAAATACTTAAGGCTATTGAGGTTGCCTAAATAATGTTTAGGCTCCAAATGCAGGCTCTAATTATGATGATTAATATTGTACAATCTCAGTGCATACTATACATATGTACTTAGTTCCACATATTCTTTTTGTAGGATTTTCCGCACCCTTATACTTAGGGTTGGACCACTACAAATATTTTTTATTTTATGATATCAATAGGAACATAAATTAATACAAAATCTTGATTTTATTGTAATGTCTTCTCTGTATTATATAGGATAAAGTATATTTCTTTGGTTAAAGAAATTAGCAATTACTATTTGAATATGTATAATTAACTATTTTCCAGTATAAGAATTGAACTATATTGAAATTATTATATTATGATCACATTTAATATAAAATTAAGGAACTAAACTTTCACATCACCTTTTCTACTAAACTACCACCATTATAATTCTAAATATGCGATAATGAGGTCAAAGTAATAATTGTACTATAACACAACACAATGGAATATCATCACTTACTTAACATGCATAAAACCAAAACCATATTAAAAACTTACGTTATTCGAATTGTATATAACCTATATATGTATAGGTACAAATATTTAAAATCATTTAATACTTTCGAGATTCACCCACAAACCTTTGGCCGCTTTCAACAAAATACCTCTCTTATCAAACTGCACCGGTTGTTCAGTTTTGGCACAAGGAGTGAACTTGAAGTTTTTCACTAGCGTCATCATTGCTAATTTTGCTGAAAACATTGCGAAGCGCAGGCCTGCAAATAAAATAAAACAATAAACATCTGATCTTGATATATAACATAGGATAGCAAATCGACAGTCGTATACTACCTTTGGAGAAAAATTAGTGTTCATTAGACAGAGTATAAAATTTCACGTAAACCTTTCCAGGGTAATTAGAGGCGCCCATCCCAGATACAACAGAGCTAGTGATTTAATGGCCACCTCGAGGCAACGTGCTAACCAGATGATTGCGGTAACGCAGTTAAAAATAATTTTCTTGTAGTACCTAATCGTAAGACTTAACCTGTTTCCTACTTCAAACCACTAAAGTCGACACGGCGGCAGTGTTTCGAGTTTGAATATAATTATTAATAAAAATATTAAGCTTATATTAACACATGAGCTGTAAGTACAATACAAAATAATTATTTTAAAACGCAATATTCAAGTAAACACACATAATTATATACTCACCAATACAATTTCTGGGGCCCGAACCAAATGGCAGAAACAGATGTGCAGGCCTGCTCTTCTTTTCTTCTCCTAAGAATCTTTCTGGCCTAAATTTCAGGGGTTCCGGATAATAGTCCTCGTCCATATGAATACCGTACACTGGTATGTTCACCACACTTCCTACTGGTAGGGTGACGAATGTGTCTTGGAAAGTGTACTTCTTTGTAACCACCCTGTCAACTGCGGCTAATGGGGGGTACATACGAAGGGTTTCTGGAAGAACATTCAATTAATGTTATGAGAGAGAGAAGCTATTTTCAACAGATGAATAAAATATTAATACGAAACAATAATAAAGTGGTATTTTTTAAGTAATGATTTACAAATTACCACATTGTACTTAAAAAGAGGCGATATGCGAAATGTCTTCTATTGTACAAGGTATGTTTTTCAGCAGATTAGTTGTATTTTATTAACATATGATTGTACGCAAATTGAAGTGAACAAATTTTCTTATCATATAATAATGAATATTTGGCCTTTTAGGGCCTATTCATTAATATATTCTATTTTCTAGGTTAATTCGACGTAGCTCAGTTGTTTGGGGCTTGGCTCTGTATCAGTGGGTACAGGGTTCAAATCCCGCTTGAGCATGTACCGATGGAAATGAATTTTAATGAATTTCTATGTACATTTTCGTAATAAAAACACATTTACGAAATGCATCGAATTATACGGTGAGGGAAAACATCGTGAGGAAATCTACCTGTTCGTCGAACAGGTAATAGTTAGTGCTTGTAAATGGCGACATGGCCGACCACCTGTCACATTGAGTACTGACTATCTGGTTAACACGTGGGTTCGAGGTGTCCATAGAATTACTACCTTCGCAATTGCGGAGATGGACACCTGAACCTCTGACTACCCCGCAAGGGTTAATGGTCGTGAATGCGTTTGTTTGTTTTGTTTTTGTAATCAAAGTTTTACGTAGACTTCACTTATAGCAGATGGCGCTTAACCCAACTACTTATAAGCAACATTCGTACTTAAAGGTAACATTAAGTACATTTATAAATATAAATCATATAACAAGACTCATAAAAAAGAAACTAACCATACAAAAAGGCTTCAAGGTAAGTCAGCTCATTCAAAAGCTCGTAACTAACTTCCTTGCCTTCAGTCACTTCATTCACATGCTCCCTCAACTTGTCCTGAATCTCTGGGTGAGTAGCGAGAGTGTGAATTGCGAACGATAGCAGTGTACTCGAAGTTTCGTAGCCAGCTATCAAAAATAACAGGCACTGGGCATCTATTGTGTCATCATCTAGAACTGTAAAAGGAAATAGAACTTTTACTATTGAAGTTTCACATTCATGTCCATTAAAATTTCGAGATTTAAAGTTTATTTTTATGTGAGTTTATGGTGATTTTAGATTTGGGGTTGTGAAGCCATTTACGTGGATCATTGGTGATATGATGATAGAGACATTATCGAATAGATTTTATTGACCCTTAGCTCCTAATCACCTCCTATCATATACCAGCAACAGTAGGTAATTAGCATTATATTTTCGCCTCAACTTTCTATGTGATATAGGACTATTATTACATGATATTAACAATGCTATTTATTTTAATGTTTAAGAATGCTCAATAGAATGTATTATTTATACTTACATGGTTCATATTGTCCTTCATTCTCTACAATCTCTTTTTCAGCTGCATCAAGTAGTAACTGTAGGAAGTCATTACTTCTGTAAACAAAAAAATTAAAATATTATGGACGTAATATGAATGTGTCGTAAATAAAAATGATGGAAGTTCTGATCAAGAAGATTTAAATGAAACTTAATAGTAGCTTTTTTTTTCTCTATCAATATTAATATTATCAAAACTCAGTCACAAAATAATCTAGATCTTTTTATACAAACTAATGGTAATCTAAATAACAAAGAAATGCTAAATATACTGTCTATCTATACCCTCATAAGAGCTAGAGGAAGTCATTACCCTTTTGTTCGTTTTAGAATAACAAAGATATGACTGACACTTACTTAACAGTAGACTGTCTCCTCTTTTTCTTGGCAGCTGTCAACATTCGAATTAGCTCACTTGTCGTTTCAGGATTTAGGAAAGATATGTTCAAAAACCTAAACGCACTCGGTGCAAATAACAGCACTGTGAAAATCAGGATACGTTTGGGTACTGACATGTAGTTGAACTTCTCTGCAACCTGAAAAAGTTTAAATTAAAGAAGAGTTTTTTCCAACTGGAATATTGTGAAACAGCTGTCTTATAGAAGGAACAGTGTACATAGAAAATCAATACTTGGTTTATAAATTAAAGAGTAGAATTTCATTTTGTGATGCTACTCATTGATGTTTTTATGTACATACATAAAGACTAAGAAATTTTTGTTTAGGTGCAATCCCTTGTTTCTATCATCCTTACAAACCATTTGTTATTTACTGACATAAATTCATATAATCAATGGCCATCAAGGTGATGTAGAAATAATTTTTCTAAAAAATGATAATTTTACAGGCTCTAAGGACCTTCATCACAGGTGCTTTGCAAACTTAATACTATGATTACATATAAGGGTCAAGTTGTTAAAAAGAATACCTTTACAAAATGAGCATTTTCATCTGAGAATGCATTACAGTCAATGCCAAATGCACAGGCACCAATTACTTCCAATGTGAAGTGACCCATTGTGTCTTTCATTTCAACTTCTTTATTTTCTGAAAAATAAGAACAAAATTAATAATTTTAATAGTTTTTAAATTATAGAATTCGTATTTAATAACTATCATAATATGTTTACATAGATTCACATTCCCTAATATCTATCGGATATCAGTGAAATGTACTTTGGAGACATAAAATCTTCAGTTTAAGTATTCATATAATTAGAGTTGTGAAGACATTTATATGGAACATTTGTGACTGACAATACTAGCATCCAAATGGTTCTATTTACCCCTATCCCTTTGTAAAGCCTTCTAAGACATGCCTGGAAGACCAGCAGCTCGTTAGAATTCTTTTTACGTCCCAGACTAGCACTGGATACATATTTACATAATGCTGCTATAATTAACATTGATAACAGATGTATCTCTTATACATTAACAATAGGCATTGTAAATAATATTCAATATTATCTTATTGTTCTGCTATTACAAAAGCAGAGATAACATTTATTGGATTATATGACTTTGCTTCAATGTCACAAGTTTTGAAGAATGCTCTGTTTAACATAAACACTGCAATGCCTCTTGCAAATATGCATTTCATGATGATGAGAGACTGTATAAGCACTTTTTTATGGTAATACAAACTTTAAAGGCAACTAAAGGCGCTAATGAATAAAGTTCATCAAGAATACTGTTCCTATATATCACAGAACTTACCACACCTATATGTATCTAAAGAGAATTATGTCACAAATAAAATAAAATTCTGTATTGCATACCATATTGTTTCAGATACTGCACCATCTGAGTACAACAATGGTCAAGTATTGGTAACATGTTGCGTAACCTTGCTGAGCTGAATGCTGGTGTCAGCACACTCCTGACACCTTTCCATTCATATCCCTGAAATAATAATAAGCTTTATTCATAGAAACACATTGACATACACAGACAGGAAATTAAAAAATGAAAAAAAAAAAGAGAAAAAAAGTTTATACAAGTAAGTTATTAAATACATTATATGCTTCAATCAATTGGCCTATTCTAGTCCACTGCTGGTCGTAGACCTCCTCAAGGGTACGCCACAAAACATGATCATTTGTGGCCCTCATCCAGCCACTACAATATATGCTTAGATATTAATTATTTAGGGATACTTAGATAAATTTAGGTCATCAACACTACAGTGGATTATAATAATTCTGAATTGAAGTATGTAAATGAAAATTTCAATAAAGGTGTATATGTAACTTAGCAAATATTACCTTTAAATTCAAAAGAGACCTGCTTAAATATCCTGGTTCATTTGTATTCAATGAATTACGGTCTACAAAATGGTCAAAATCTCTTATCATCACAGCCTTAATAAAATCAGGATCCAGTACTACTAAGACTGGTCGTCTTCCCATGAAGAATCCTGAAAAGTAATATAACCAATACTTTTAAAGCTACAATTTACTTTCTAAACAAAAAAGAGTCATTTTAGACAACATTTTTAAATCTTAATCTAAGAGTTATCAAAGTTCTTACCTCCAATTGGTAATCCTTTAAAATGTTTGTAGATAGATAAGTGGAATTCATGAATTGACTGTCGCAAAAGTAATCTAGGTGCAAGGTTACCTAGTAAAAATTTAGGTTTCATATATTTGACACCTCTGTCTTCGAAAAATTTATAGTTTTTCGTATAATAAAAGTAAAGATAGAAAACAAAAGTAAAAAGCAGCAGTGTTTTCCATTCTTTACAGATGAAACCAAAAAGTGGATTAGATTCCGGTGGAAAATCCATATTACTCAGAAGTAAGAATATATTTACAGCGATTCACCTCTGTCTGTATTGTTAATTCAAATTAAACTGAGACTATTATAAAATTAAACCCACAAAGTGAAAACTTTTGTTTCAAGCACATTAACTTTTACAAACACAATTCTTTTACGCGTAAATATTCTCTAGGTCGCAATATTATGTTATGCGTATTCAGCAAAGGAGAGTTTGTCAATAAATGAAAAGATTATTAATCTTCCTTTTTGTATGTAATATTAATTTATTAACAAACAATTTCATTAGTGAAGTTCAACTTTTGCCATAAAAAACATTACCGAAAATCTTTGTTATTTTGTATTATGAGTTCTTTACACTATCTTGTTGTCACGAAGAAATCATGAAATCATCATCATCATGAAATCATCATCATCATCATATATAATTTACTTTAAAGGAACTTAATAACAGTTTTATCATATATAAGTGAAAATGTATTTTTTATGTAATATAGTTTTAAATAAATAATATCTTACCATACTGGACGTTGGTAAAATATCTCTAGAAATGATGATTGAAATGATATTGAAAGATTTCTGTTTCGTTTCATTCATCTGTTTGCTTTTCATGTAGCTTGATAGGTTTTTTTATTGCCTACCATAGAATAATAATACTCTTACAAGATTATTATAGTGTAGATATTACCATACCTTGTCTAGATAAGTAATTATTGTTTTTATTCCATAGCGATGGGTAAAACATCGAAAGATAAACGTGACATTTACTACCGTCTTGCAAAAGAAGAAGGTTGGCGTGCAAGAAGTGCTTTTAAATTGTTACAGATCAATGAAGAGTTTAACATTTTCGATGGTGTTTTACGTGCTGTTGATCTTTGTGCTGCACCAGGAAGTTGGAGTCAAGTTCTGTCAAAAAGATTAAGAAATAATGCTAAAGACGATGAAGAGGTTAAGATTGTAGCTGTAGATTTACAAGCTATGGCTGCATTGCCAGGTGTTAAACAAATTCAGGGTGACATAACTAAAGTGAGCACAGCTAATGAAATCATTAAAGAATTCCAAGGATTGAAAGCCGATTTGGTTGTGTGTGATGGTGCTCCTGATGTAACAGGTCTCCATGATATAGATGAATACATCCAGTCACAGCTAATTCTAGCTGCCTTAAACATTACCACGCATGTTCTCAAGACTGGTGGAGTATTTGTTGCTAAGATCTTTAGAGGAAAGGATGTTACTCTTCTGTACTCACAATTGAAACAATTTTTTGAATTTGTTACTGTTACCAAACCTAGGAGTTCAAGAAACTCTAGTATTGAATCATTTGTTGTGTGTCAGAACTACACACCACCAGAAGGGTATGTTCCTACCATGGTAAATCCATTGTTGGACCACAAGTACTGTGATTTCAACCAATTTACGGGACCAAATAGATTTATAGTCCCTTTCAATGCTTGTGGTGATCTGAGTGCATATGATTCCGATACATCATATTCATTAAATGCAGGTGGAAGTAAAAGTTATAAGTACAGAGAACCTGTTCAAGGACCTATAAATCCACCTTATAAGGAAATCTTAGATGGTACTAAAAAGCTACAACTTAGTTAAGACTAGTATTATGGTTAACCTTAACTTATGACTCTACTTAACTTTTTAAGCATTCAATTTTTTATATTTGATTCTGTATATGGTCAGGATTTTAAGCTAGATGCCAAGGTATCCTGGTATTGCTACTGAATTGTGGTTAAGTATGTATTGTACTTGCAATTTGACATATTGTAATGTACTTTGACAGTATGTTTGACTGAATAAAGCATTTATACTGTAAATTGCACATATTTCTACACTTAAGTTATTGAATCAAACACCAATTACGGGTAGGTTGCTGTATTGCCTGTTAGGTTGTGTTTTAATAAATATAAAAACTTGTCTTTTGATAGGTATGATGATACAATTATTGCCATATCTATAGCTGCCCAATGATTTATTAAATAACATTGAAAAACTAGAGAAACATGCTGTGAAAAATATCCCAGAAAATGTATGATTTTGATTGTATTGTATTTTTTTCTAAATCTAGGATTATTTAAGAAACGTGTGAAAAGATTTTTATATTGTATTAGTGATAAGTAGTATAATTAAAAAACATTTTTAGTAGTTTGATTGTTTTAATTGTTATCTAATATTCGCCTAAGCTGCCTTTTACGCTAACTAGTTACCTCTCTTCCCAACATGTTAGAAAAGGTGCACAAAATAATCCATATCAATATCTTCACACCCCTGATAGAGAAGCTAAAGGTTGTTCTGAGAATATTAAGGTATGCCTGAAAGGAAATGAGCAAATTAATTAATGCAACTTTGTCTTTCGTTCGTCAAACATGTAAGTTGCTACCTCGTAGTCGTCCGCAGTCCTATCGCTACATATGACACACTTTCACGACCATTAACGGGTAGTAGAGGTAGTCATTTGTTTTAACCCACTTATTGACCGGATAGTCTGTACTCAATGAGACAGGTGGTAAGCCGTGTCGGTAATAGGTTTTTTTCACGATGTTTTCTCTCAGTATTCGGAGCATTTTGCAAACATATTTTATATTGCAAAAAAGAACATAGAAATCGGAAAACTTTAAAGTTAAAAATACGCATTATTTTATGTACAACTAGGTGTCGGCAGAGAACACCAGATTTCGTGATTCTAGCTAACTACCGTTACTTCATTTTTAAAACAGTAGAAGTCGCATCCTTTACTGAACATTCGACCAGCAGCTGCTAGAAATTGCTGGACTCAATGTACTAACATCCAAGTCAGTGGATAAGGTTCATAGAGTGGCTAAGGTAGTCAGAGACTATTGATTCTGAGATAGATTTCTAGCTTCATGTACGTTCCGTCGTACGTTACTTCCGTTCGTAGTTCATTCTATATCGTAGCCCCTAGCAACGAAAATAGTTTTAATATTATATCTCTAACAATGAAGTGATGTTTATTATAGGTATTGTATTTTAGATGATTTTTGTTTAAAAATTTTACGTCAATATGGGTAAGGGGAAGTTTGTTATGCCCACGACAGAAGAATTTCTGGCTAAAAAGGTATGTTATTATATTTTTTTTAATGAAATTTAGTTTGTATGTAAATAGTAAATCTTCCTGTAGCAGCTTGCTGTGTCGTTTAAAAATAAGAAGTCTATCTAGATTCGAAGTTCCGTTAATCTGAGCAGGGATAAAAGTCAGTGGGTTAGAAACTATTGTTCCAAATGTCATGCTTCGGCGTAGCTCAGTTGTTTGGGGCTTGACTGTGTATCAGTGCGTAGAGGGTTCAAATCCCTCATGAGCATCTACCTACATGAGCATATGAATTTCGTAGTACATTTTCGTTACTAAAATACAGTTGCGAAATGCACCGAATACTACGGTTAGGCAAAAAAGCGTGAGGAAACCTTCCTGTTCCCGGAACATGGCTTACCACTTGTCACATTGACTACTGACTAACTGGGCAACACGTGGGTTCAATATGGCCATAGAATTACAACCCCGCGATTTCGGAGATGGAAACTAGAACCCCTGACTACCTCGAAAGGGTTAATGGTCGTGAACGTGTTTATCTTTTTGTCATACAATTGGTTAGATAGACAATAAAATATGGAAATGTTACAGAAAACTGTCGAGAAAAAAGAGCCAGTATGGGTCTACTTAGAAAGAGAAATGAGAGGCTCTGACGGCAAACCAGTCAATGAGAAAGTCGTCAAGTGGTTAACATTTCTGAGAGGACTGAAAGAATACCAGCACAAGGAAAGTAAGGAAATTGGTTTTATTTCCTCAAACGGCCATTATAGTTTCACTAAAATCACATTTTCTGCCATCTTATTAGAGTAAAGAAACACACAAAGACATAAACAAACATTCAATTCTCATGTGCGCCACTGACGTGCATGAAGGTTCAGACTCAGCTTAGTGTGTTAAGATTCGTGGACAATCGCAACGCTGATATTATATCAGAACTGTAGAAGGGCTACAATAGTTATCATTCCGCAAACAGAAATCTTAATTTTTACATTAATTATTGTTTGTATAAATTCGGAATTTATACTTACAATGAATTATAAAACTTATAGTGAAACAAATTTTCAGAAATAGAAACGACCAAAGAGATCGTATCAGAGGTGGGCCCGGCATGGTACGTAGAGTTGTCTATTAAGCAAAAGGACGTACTCAGTGGTTTACATTCCAACATACATGAGGACCTACTTGAAGAGTTGCCAGTACGAACGAAAAAGGCTTTGCGAGACTTGGGTCTGAACGCTAAGTTATCAAAACAAATGTTATTAGAAGCTATGAAGTCAAGTGTCGAAGACCCAGGGATATTTGTGTGGAATTTATATTCCATGTTATACCACGTGAGTCCTAGCGAACTACGGCCAAGTAAGTTTTAACATAACAATTGTATTGCATACCTATATCACAGATAATATAATACTATACAGTATCTATATGTTAAAACAGGAAATTGCTTTATAGCGTTCATTTTATAAACAAAGCTTTTGCTCCCTGACAGTTTGCCTTTGGTTTGGTAGCACAGTTCAACTGATGTACAGGCAAGATATCGTTTGATTCCGCGTATACGCTCCGTTTTCTATAAAATGAATAAAAATCGCAAATTTCTTAACAATATCAATACCAATATGAGTTGTCCGGAATTTGAAACAATCAGCGACATGGAACACCACCTGTCACATTATTAACTGATCTGGTTAACATGCGGGTTCGAGTTGCCAAAGAATCACGAATCCCACATTAGCGGACATGGACCCACGATTTCCTGCCTATTATAGTCATAAGGGTGCATGTCTACTGTTCCACACACAGTCAGTAAATACTGAAAGGGATGTATGTAACAACAAATTGGTTAATTTGGTTGGTTAATGTTGTTGAGCCTAAATAAGTATGAAATCTAACAGCTTTAAATTTCAAAGGCTCTGTGCATGTCTATATCGTAAAAAGAATGTTAATTGGCTGCCGTTCTTCTCAGCAGGCAGGTTTCATAGGAAGCGACTAAGGGATTAAGGGTCAATGGAATCTTTTGGGCAATGGGCTAGTAACCAATCTAATCTGTTAATGCAAAATGTGACTTTGGTTTTTACTATCGTGTCTCCATCCCAAAAGGGATTAAAGAACGTGAATATTAACCATTAACTACCTTATAGCTTACCATTTGTAAGTACGCATTTAAAATGGAACTCATCTTTCAGCGTACGATACAGATGCGAAAATACTGATGTCCAGTTTAGTTTTCATAGACATAGATAATTGTGTTGATGCCCTTGAGGATCTTACTAAAAGCAAAACGGAAGAACCGCCGGCTGCTAAAAAAGGTTGGTCTAACAACCAAGGTTTTCTTGGGATGTCGTGGCTTAGACTTAACACGTTAAGCACCATTTTTGCAAACGCTTATAGATGAAAACCTTTGACAAAAAACATGGCAATGAATATTTAACTAGTTGTATATAATTTAATTCTCCTGATGGCTATATGAAGCGTTTTATCCAATCATTTCCAACACTCGGAATTCCCAAAAAGTTTATATTTTATATGAAATTCGTTTTCTTCTATCTCATTTTTCATAACGTGTGATGTAATTAAGGAGTGCCGCTTGCTAGTTTGGAATCCTAAAAGAATTCGAACTAGCTACCTTTCTTTCTGGCTTGTTTAGGAGGTGACTGAGAAACTAGGGATCAATGGAATCAATCATTATGAAAAGTAAAAGTAAAAAAAACATACATACACATCACCCCTGATTCCCTGTTGATGGGCAGGAAGAGATCACGGATCCCCATCTTTCCCGATCCAAACAAACCACTTTCACTCATCAACTCACAACCTCATACACACTCGATTTCCACAATTGCGAATTAACTAGTAGTACTAGTAACCTATGAGTTATTAACCCCGAAACTGAGTTAGGATGTGAATGTATATTTATGTGAATTAGAAATAAACGTTACATAATAAAATAGCAGGCAAACAGAAGGCCAAACCGGAGAAAGTGAAGAACGGAGAGTATTTGGAGAAGACCGAAGTTCCCGAGTACAACAACGAGATGGCGGCAGCTAAGTTGAAGAAAGAGGAGCAAGCCCCGGAGCCATTCGACTACAAAGTCCAGCTGCACAGTGCTCAGGTATACGCATATCACGTCCTTTAATCCCTTTCGACAGAAACAAAGACAAACAAAACTACGAACGCGTTCACGATCATTAACCCTTCAGTTGAGGTGTCCATCTCCGCAATTGCGAAGGTAATAATAGTAATTCTATGGTCACCTCGAAGCCACGTGTTGATCAGATAGTGAGTACTCAATGTGACAGGTGGTAAGCCATGTCGCCATTTACAAGCATTTTTGCCTGTTCGGGAAACAGGTACGTTTCCTCACGATGTTTTCCCGCCCGCACCGTAGTATTCGATACGTTTAGTGGACAGAACCTTGGAGATATAATATCTCATACGTCGCTTTAGATGAGTACTGGAGTTGATGCATGTGGAACATTGGTGATAGGTTTCTAGCCCGTTGTTCAATAGATTCCAATTATCCCCTAGTCTCCTTCTTAGACTTGACGGGATGAAAAAGCTAGTTAACATTCTCTTTACGTCCCAGATGAGCCTTGCCTTTGATGGAATGCCTTTGTAGCCAATTAAAACGAAATCTGCTTTTCTACGTATATTTTAAACACGTGAACTCTCATAGATATTATGTTTGAAAGTCTTTCGTTTCATTATATGTAAAGAATACTGTGATAAAAGTTAAATTTGGAATTATTAATATCGAATAAAGGTTATTATAATTATTATAAATGTTTTTTTTAATATTATAATCTTGAATTTTCAGAGCCTAGAGAGAATGCAACGTAATCCTTCTTTTGTAAGTAAATTGATATCACTGTTAATTAAATACTACATAGTTCTTTTTTTATTATGGAACCACGTTAAGTTATTATTGTCATTGGCATCACAAGTAATATTAAAAGTGACGAATACATACGAGTACTATCCTGTATCGTATATTTATACAATATAATTTATTTTTATATTATATATAGCCTGAAATAACATCGTACTTTATTTGAACAAAATCAGCGAACTAAAGTCAAAATAAAAACTGCAATTAAAAAAGCGGCTTTATTCTAGTTGATAGACTTGTTGCATGATTTATTTCTGCTTTTCATGTGTATATTATGTGTTTTCATTCAATAATTTATACTAGAATATAAAGCTCTTTATATAGCTCTTTGTCTCATTGAGCTTATTTCGATAATTGTTATGAGAAATAAAATATATGGTATAAATAGATGCTATGTAAATAATCTTTTTTTGTTGTAGTTGGAACGACGCAAAAGTTCTAACGTAGACCAAAAACCTGAGAAGAAAGAGCAAAAGTATAAGTTTTGGGGCCCACCACAGTCTTTACGTAAGTAGGTTAAAAACAGTTTTCAAAACATCACACCTGCAATGCGGCAGAGGGGAATGTAGAGATTCTCAATTGCCTCGATATTGGCAAACCACCTTATCATCAAAGAGTTAAATTAATCAATCAGCCTATGTTAGGCCACTGTTGGACGTAGGCCTCCTCAAGTGAATGCCACAAAACACGATCACTCGTAAAGCATTTTATAACAGTTTTTAAGCTTTTGTGACTAGTATTTCCACATGAAATCATTTTTAATTCACATCGGGAGCATCATTAGCGTTTGTTGTATTATACGAGTGGTTATATATCTTTCGAATTACAATTTATTAAAACTTCCCAACGAGATATGCAATGATTGTCTAATCTCCACCTTGAACGAGCTTAAAGAATGACTATTGCCTTAGTCACATCCTTTGTATGTATGTTTTTCTGCTTTTCAAGCGAACACTCATAATTATCAATTTCAGCGACACAATGTTAAATTTCAACACAGATATTTTCATTATTTATTTCTCAGGTAACGCTGATGTAAAGAAAAGAGCTTATGCAAATCAATTGAAGATGGTAAAGAGAAAGGCCACAGTTAAATTCGAAGCACCGTACCCCAACGTTCAATACGTGATTGCCGGAGTTTCTTACGTCAAGGGGCAACCCGTGTACACGCTGTCAAGTAATTACTCTTTTGTTTATCTCTACATAGGGGCAATAATATTATATATATAGAGCATATGCTCTTCATTTTAAAATAATATATTTATTCAGCAATTTAGCCGTTTGTGGAATCTTATCAATATTATAAAACAATTAATTAATCCGTGATGTTCCGAATGATTCAATTACTGGCTATCACGTAAATGTTAGTATTGTAAAATCACATGTTATATGCATACGCACTCAATCGAATCTCTCTGATAATGGGCTTATAACGTGTCACATAAATTCCCCATCAATACGCAATATAGAAAGTAGTATGCGACTGAGCTCATTGCCGATAATAGATTAGGCTGTGTGGGATTGTATGTAAATATAATAAAATAATTAATTACATATCATATAAACCATTGAGCAAATACTCGTACAAGCTTTCTATTTGGTTCATGATACTAACACACATCAAAGGTTGTTAGGTTTGAAATTGTACTATTTCGGTGTGCAATTCCGTATTTTTGATGTTCGTTTCACAAGATTGTGTGAATTTTCAGATGTTAGCCAGCTGGCAACGGGCTATATTTCAATCAACAACGGCATAGTGATGGTGAAGCTGCCGGGTGCCCATGCGAGGGAGCCCATCCAGCATATTGGCGGCTTTTGGTTCTATCCAGTCGAGGAAGTTGTGGGCTGCGACAAGACATGCGATTGCATGGCCAAATGGTATTGAGATGATTATCTTAATGGATTTTATTCGGTGTAGCTCAGTCGTCGGGGTTTGAGTCTGTTAGGTTAGTGGGTTCATGGTTCAAACTGTGAAGTATGTACCAATGGAAAGGAAGATTTCCGATTTTCTTTTTTCATCTACGTAATGAGATTTATGTGTTAACCAACTGTCATCAAATACAATAATGGTTTAAAGTGATCGGATAGTTGTCTCTGAGATTCTTTCCGCTCAATTCGGAATAAAAAGATGAGTTTTTGTATGTATTAACACATTATTCATATCAAAAGGGAAGCAGCTGTGATGGAGTACATAAAGAGTCACAAGTGCAAGTGCGGCCATTATTACGACTTCTACAACGAAGGCAAAGTCACGGAGAAGTTCTTCTATCCGCCGACGAGGCATGGGCCCTTCTGCTTCGATGAAGCTAAGATTTTCCAACTGGATCCTTTAGAGGACATGATCAAGAATATGATCGGACAAGCGGTTCTCTCTAGGTCAACCACGGTAAGCAAAAGTTGTGTGTTAGACCATCGTGTCGTTGCCATAATTACATGGACACAAATTACAAATTTTGGTGTTACAAAAGGAATCAATGTAATCATAAATATTTAATTCAGAATAACTACAACCATTTTATTAAGTATTATGTTACTAGTTTTCATAAATGTCACGAAAATGACACTTGCTGGGTACTAGGAAATATGCGTCCCTCTACGAATGCCAATAGCGTAAGTGGTATATAGTTTGCCAAATAGGCAACAACAAGTTTGTGCAACATTTTATAATTTAAATATATAGTATTACTACTGAATGCTAAAAATTAATGGGTAAAGTTTTTATTCGCCTTTCATTGTTTATATTATAGCCCGAAGCTCCTCAAACGATGATTGAAGCCGGTAGTCTGAAGCCTTCTATTCTCATGGGTGTAAGTATTATTAATACATATCATTCATGTTGAATGCACACCGTGTAGGGCTCGTGCCTGTATTGGTGTGTTTATTGTTAGAATGAATAAAAAAATAGTCCTTAAATTCCTTGAACTTCGCCGATGTGGTTCATCCAGTGATCTATCTGAACTGTCTATCCATGTCATGTATGTACGTTTATTGCATTACCTTTTGGTTGAGGGAAAACATCGTGAGAAAACCTATCTGTTTCAGGTGAATAGGTAGTCGGTGCTTGTAAAGGCGACACGTTTATCTTCTGTCACATGTATTACTGACTACCTGGTCAAACCGTGGGTGCGAGGTGGCTATAAAATTTTACCTCCACAATTGCGGAGATGGACACCCGAATGTCCGATTACCCCGGAAGGGTTAATAGTGCTGCACGTGTTTATCGTACAATACATTGAATCATTGCAGGCCTTGCTAGCCGATTTAACAGAAACTTCGTTGCTCATCCCACACTTGCCGCAAGCGAACCAACTGAATAGCCTTCAGGAATGGGCCAGGCAACGCATGGAAGGCAAGATGACCAGAACAAAAAGGAGTAAGACATACTTGTTACTACTAATTGTTCACTCATTAATTGAGAAATTGAATTGACTCTAAATTAGGAATCAATAACTAAATTAGGAATAAATTATAAATAGAGTGTAAAAAAACCTTTATAGATTGTCAACTCTTAGTGATGATTAGAGTACCCGCCACATAAGGTGGCAGTAGCCAAACTTGGAACTAAATTTGACGTTTCCGCCATTGCGTGTTATTTTGTATGAAAGGTAAATTTAGTATTACCAGCGTTGTGTTTTTTGCCCACTCTTTGTAATTTTTATGTTTGTTAAGGGTGATTATAATAAATTGATTTCTGGAGTTTCTTGTTAGTTCTTCTCCAAGGGTCTCCGCTGAACTTCTTCTTCTCAATCGTTACGCTCTTATCAGAGCGGTCGTGGTCTTCATGACGTGGCATCTTGAGCAGCCGAAATGGTTGGTGAACTAACCTCGGTAAAAATATGTAAAGACAATGCTCAGTGCCATGTTTGAAATAGTTTTTTTACATACATACATACACATCACGCCTGATTCCCTGTAGAGGGGTAGGCAGAGATCACGGATCCCCATTTGTCCCGATCCTGACAGACCACTTTCGCTTCATTGACATTCATACATTCTCTAATACACTCTCGGCGGTTATAGGTACTCCTAACGTCACCTTTTTTCAATATAGCGTCTATCTGACTGTTACATATATGTCTTATTAGGCCGGCCCCTACGTAACCGCCCTTCCACTTCACTCATATATATTCCTTTTGTCAATATATAGTTTTTTTAATTTGTACTTAGATCATAAAATAACTTTCAAAGAGAGCTTATGATAGGGCCTATTTTGAATAAAAATATTTTGACTTTTGACTTTGGTATATTAATTTGTTTTATTTGAGTTTATAGCTCTGCAACCAAAGATCGTTACAAATGAAACCTCAATATAATGTATCGAGCCGTATGGCACAGTGAGTGCTAGTTTTGGCGTGTTTACTGGCAACACTGGATTACGCGACTGTGGCGACGCCTCCAACTGCCACCTTATGTGGCGGGTACTCTACTAATATGTTATTAGGCCTCTATTACTTTAAGAATGCAGGCAGAGGTTATGAATCCCAATATACACATTATATGCGTCAGGATCATCAGTAACATTAGCAGTTATCCACTCATAACAACCACAGCTCGATTGAAGCATATTATTTAGAAACTAGCTACTGCTCCCTTTATTATTTATCATTCAATTTCATTTCTAACAAGTAACTATAATTATGGTATTATTTGGGACACTATTACACTACATTTAAGAAATATATACTTATTATCATATATAAATATATACCCATCACAAAGCGTAGTTCTTAACTCTGCTTCCACCGGGACTCAAATACGGGACCTCACGATTAGCGTTCAAGAAAAGTCATAGTTATTATTAGTCATTATAGTCATTGATCTAGTGGTCAAATAAATTGAATTTTCAGAAGAGCGTCTTCTTAAGTCGCAGCGCCGTTGGGCTCAGATAAAGCAGATGAACTTCCGAGGGTTGGCCTTCAACGTGCAGTTCTCACCCGAGGAGTTGAAGAACATGTCCTGGGCACATAAGGACCAAATCAAGAAGATGGTAAACTGTCACTGACTGTTCAATGAAATCTTTATTTTCATCACTTGAATATAAGCACTAGATAAATTAAACCAGGAACATAAAAAAGGCGGTACAATAGGTGGTTTTATGGCTTAGGACCATTTCTTCCTGACGACCATTACGTAAGGAACATATTAAACAATGAAAAACCGCAAAAACGTTTGTTGGGGTTGGAATGTCATAATGGAAGATTGGTGACAGGTTGATAGCCCATCGTCCAATATATTTATTTACCCCTAATCCCTTAGTCGCCTCTATATGACTGTTAGTCGATATTAGACAATACTGGGTCCTTAGACAAGTGACAAATTAATGAACAGCAGCTAGTTAACATTTTTATGCCCCAGCTAACACGGGACGAAGGAGTACTAAATTATATAATGATATGAAAGAATGCACTTAATGCCTTATTTCGTTTGCAGTATGACATATTGAAAAACGATTTCGTGGAGCGAAACAGAGCTAAGCAACTCCAGAGGACTCGGATGCTGTGGGCTACCATGCAAACCGACACACTCTCGGAGAAAAGTCGCAACAGATTTACGTTAGTAGTGATTATTTGAACACACTTATGCTTCTCAAGTTTCAACGTTTCTTTAAAATAAAAGGTTTGAATGACGGTCGTCGTCTATGAAGATCTTTAGACATTTTGCGTGACTAACGTGATAGGTGGTGTTCCATGTCGCCGTGTATAGGCAACAAGTGTAATTACTACATAGTATAAAACAAAGTCGCTTTCTCTGTAACTATGTCCCTTTGTATGCTTAAATCTTCGAAACTACGCGACGGATTTTGATGCGGGTTTTTTTTAATCGATAAAGTTATTCAAGAGGAAGGTTTATATGTATAATAACATCCATTAAATAGCCAGAAGTGCGAAGCCGGAGCGGGACGGGGTATTAGTGTATTTGTAGGTTTATACGGAACTTACTTTAAGATGATAATTTTACTTAGTTAAGTGGCAACTTTTCTTATTCTTAGTTATGTCAGGGAAGTACCTGCACTAATTAATGTTAAGAAATGTGTTATAAATGTATTTGTAATTTCATTTAATTTAAAAATAAGGGAATAACAGTCTCAAGCTCTTTTACAATTAATATTCTGTGAATATTGTTATTTTAAAGACATAAATTTTTTACAGTGATATGTTCTTCACGTACTTGCCAGGAAGGATGCAGGACACTTATCTCATAAACCCATATGACTCTAACTCTGTGAAGAAAGGCCGTGGAAGGACGTGCCCTTTGAATATTTAAATAATTGCTACATAATCTGTTTGGATATATACCGTTATACCGTTTCAAATTTTTTGTCACGAACTACACAATATATTTTACTATAAATTTATAATTTTGTTTTATTTCTTCGAAATTAAACCTTGAATTATTGCTGAAAAAAAGTATTTATAACTCCGAGTATAAATGAGCAAGAGAATTAGTCACTAAAGCGAAAGTAGTAGAAACGGGTGTGATGTGTATGTAAAAATGCAACAGCGATAGATTCACTACCTGTTTCGGTGTATATTATCTGTAAAGCTTGCTGGCGCTTATACTCGTAATGGTGGTTGTAACAATATTAATTCATGTTCCTTATATATATATATATATATAGCTCAACTTATAGACAATATATCGCTCCTTGAATACAAAAGGGACACAAATCGAAATCCATAAATTTTACAGGACAGCCAAAACAAATTTTTGAATATGTTTTTTTTAAATATTTCATATATTTATTAATTAAATATAAGGTGTTAATATATCATTAGATGCGTATTTTTTAGCTCTATCTATCTACAATATAAACTTTGTAATAGCTGTTACATATTAAGAAAAAAAAGCATAAACGTCCCTTTTGCATTCAAAAATTTAACCAATATTATATAAAATATGTCAAAAATTAAACACAGTTTTACAAATAAAAATGGTTTATTGTTCCTTTTTGGTATAAAACCAAATCAAAAAGTTTAAACTTATTACTAGGTAATAACAAAAGTAAATGGACACCAGAAAAACATTGTATTAAGAAAAATATTTAAATTATTTTTAAGTAGTTAATATAATTGAGATCAACTTTGTACGTTACTATTATTTAGTAAAATTAAACAAATCAAGAATCAATAATAAATTCTCTAAAAAACTCACAAATAATCAACTGAAGACATTAATTTGTCTCTCTTTAACATTATTAATTAAAACAAAACTAAATACGAGATCAGTTCTAAAGGCACATAATTCAGTAGCAAAATATTATAGCTTATAATAATAATAGTTTTTGACAGTAACAATCTAAGTAGTCTTACAAAATCACATTTATAAACAATTTAAGGCACTTCTTACGTTAACTATTTTGAGATACAATTTATAATCGTTATTTATTATTGTTATGTAAATATTTATATGAAATTTAAGTCTTCTTTATCAGGAAAAGGAACTTTTTAAGTTAACTATTCTAAATATTATCACAATTAGGTATCTATTATTAAAATTACAAATTTTCGTAAAAGCTTTGGTAATACTTGGGAATTATATTTTTCTCAATAAGTTTAAGAATACCTTGTTTTTAGTTTCAGTTATTTTAAGTTTTTGTTTGTACAGTTTTTTTTGGCACGATAGGATTAGCACACTTTCTTTTTGTCAGCGTGGCTACCGAGGTAAACTCTTCAGTTTCGTAAGAAGTCTTGAAGAAAAATTTGTTCTCATAATCTCGATGGACTTTAATAGTTTTAATATCAGCCCATTTGACTTTTTGTCCATCTTCTGTAGTAGTATAATTGCCGACGGCCAGAGATTTTAAATCCAAAAAATTCTCATGCGTAAGTTCGTGAACAACGAAGGGTCTTCCTTTCTTCTTTGAAGTTTTAATAAGGGTTATGTACTGATCCGGCACGTAAATGGGAGAAGATTTTAAAGCATTCGAAATGTTGCGTTGAATTAGAGAGTGAAACAGCATCTCCTTCATTTTGAGTGTGCCCTTTAATTAAAAAATTATGAGTAACACTCCTCAACTTCGATAACTCATTTATGGCGTATTGGTACGTTGCTAACATAAATTTATTTTTATGTTGGCCACAACAGTTGTCACTGTAAAATACTACGTCAAAATAGTCAGAAGCTTTCTCATTCAACTTTTTCAAGTACGCGAGCACACACGACCCAATCTCGTTAGCACCACGAGCTCCTGCACCTTCATGCCAAACGTAGCAGTTCGTATTATTTGAACCCAGTTCAGTAATAGTAAAATTCAGCACATTCAATTTTGAAATATAGTAAAAACTAGAGACTTCGCCTTGCGGACAAGGCATCACAGCCTGTAAGTCATACACACATACTATAAAATTATCGCTTATATTTTTTTTATCATTTTCCTTTTGAGCTCTGGCTAAATCTTTTTCTTTCAAATGCAGGTCATATTGTACTTGCAAAAGCGTTTTATCTTCAACATTTGCGAAAGCTGTGCAGTCTTCACACTGGTCTTTTTTGGGTTTCCAAAAAGAAATGTTAAAGTCATTCACGAAGATATTATAGTACAATTTATAAGAAAGATAACTTTTACCTTCAGCTTTGCATTTATCGACATAATCACGATGCAAAGCAGCAATAGATCGGCTTCCTTCAATATACTCACGCTTAGAGCGAGCGCGGCAGTAGTGGCTTTCAATCCTGGGGATGGAGTTAATGTGTTCCTTTGCCCTATCCCTCAAAGCAGCATCTAATTTAAATTGATTGCCATGTTTTCCTCGGTTATCTTGCATTTGAATTCCAGTAATTGTTCCAGAATTTTTCTTTAAAACAGTCCGTATCCTTTTATCTGATATAGAAAGTGTATTCATAAAGAATAACTTGCATACTCGAATGCGTTGATCGATTTTCGTGAAGTAATATGCGTGGTTTAAGTTTTGGCGGGTACTACCAACACGGATGTACCGATACTTTGGCTCAATGTTTGTCATATGGTTGTATATAAATTGCCTCTGAACGTTTAAATCACCAGTGTCCCAATAGGCATTAAATATGGCTAATCGTTCCTCAAATGAAAATACGTTTTGACATTTAAATTTACACTTTTCTGAACAAACAGATCCCATATTTTTGGCAGTAATCATTTTTTTCGATTTAGACATAGTTGTGTGTGCCTTACCGCTGTTAATCAGAGTCTTGGTTTTGTTTCTTTTCCATAATTCTGGATTAGCTTTTCTTTTCCGACTAAGACGCTGAGGATCCACGCTAGCTGGTTCACTGCCAATGCTGGGTGACTGAATATTCACGCTGAGTGACTGATCATGACTGATGGATAGCCTGATAGACTGATGGATGGATGGTGTTTCTATATTAGGCGACTGAGTATCCAAATTGACTGGCAGATTATCATTGATAAGTAAGTGAGGTTCTACACGAGAAGGGCCCGGTTGGGGTGAAATACAAAATGGTTTGGCAATTACTTTTGACTGTATATCTTCTTCAGAATCAGAAGATCTTTCATGACTAGGTAAAAAGTTGGGATCTTCAACACTGTCATCTGAATAAAAATCTGCAATTGATGAACTACTGGATGTTGATGATCGGCTGGAATTGGTATCAGAGTCATTATCAGAGTCACTTGAACTGCTACTCGAGTCACTCTGTATGACAACTATTTTTGGTCTATTTGTGTCTTTGGCATTCGTTACACAGCTTCCTTCACTGTCTTCATCCTCTAATATTGATAGGTTAAGGTCGGGTTGACTGTCTGCTATAGAATTTGTATCTGAAGAATCAACGGGTAACGTAACGGGTTGACTGAGTGAAGCTGGAGTATAAAGTAGTGTTTTATTTTGCACATTATTATTATGGCCAGGTAACGCTTGAACTTTCTTCGATTCTTGAACGGAGGTTGCCATATTCAACATTTTTCGTGCTCTATTCATTTTGTCAATCTGTAAAAAAAAAACATTTTTAACGATTTATAATTAAAAAACGTAAAATACACACATTTTCTATACATATTATTTTATACAGTCCTTAGTACATAAACACAATACATACATACAATAAAACACAGCCACAATCAAACACATAACAATCCTTAATATGACGTTATCAATACTAATTGGCCAGGAATCACCTTAAATATATTTAACAAATTTAAGCTACCACCTCATATTTAACATTCAAATTCACAGAAAATAATCGCACACGCACAGTGCATCGTAATCACAAATTTACGAATATCTACCCATATTACCTATTATAGGTGACGAAAGCTACAGAGACAGGGCTTCAATTTATTTTATATTATTAATTTAAAAACAAATAAATACATTTGTATGTTTTTTTAGTAAAAGATTACTGAAGTAATAAGAATAGAAGAAAATTAACATCAAATCAAATCAAATGGTAGGTATTATTTTCAAAATTATAACGAAAACTAAAAATATAATCATGCAAAACGGCCATATTTCTGGCTTACTCATTCTAGCACACTAAAAATTATTATTTATTCTACTATAATTTAATGCAAAAGGGATGTATTTCAAAATATGCCACTGTTGTAATATAAAATATAATGACACTGAACTAATATTGGATTACAAAAAGGACGCATTTCAAATATGGCAATTTTGTATTACAAAATATAACAACAAATACTGTTGTGAGAATGCAAAACAGACGTTTTCCAAAATATGGCACTTTTGAATTATATATTATGGTTACAAATACTAATGTGAGAATGCAAAACAGACGTTTTCCAAAATATGGCACTTTTGTATTATATATTATGGTTACAAATACTAATGTGAGAATGCAAAACAGACGTTTTCCAAAATATGGCACTTTTGTATCATATATTATGGTTACAAATACTAATGTGAGAATGCAAAACAGACGTTTTCCAAAATATGGCACTTTTGTATGGTAAAATATAATCACACTTACCTGAAATTTTGAATCCAACAAAGACGTATTTTGGATTGTGGCACTTTTTCACGCAACCGACGTGCGTTTATGTTGAATCTCCGGGGCGCAACTGACAAAATGGCGGTTTTGCACTGACATTACTGTTGAAGTGAGGCAATGCAAAAATGGCGGCGAGTCAGTGCAGACATAATATAAACAAAAAAACATGGGAGTTTTTTTTACTATAAAATATAGTCGTTTTAGGTGTCATTTTTGCAATAAAACGATTTTCATTATTTTTTTAATTGTGGCCCTTTTGTATTCAAGGAGCGATATGTAAGAACAAAAGTGATTGGAATAAAACCATAATAATTTTATGTGGTAGGCGCGGAAAACTTAATAAACTGAAATTAGTTAGTTTATTTGATAATTTGATGTCAAAACTTAAAAATAAATTAGTTTTATGCACTTTGCCTTACTCCTCATCGTTGTCAGCTGAAGAAAATAGGGCTAGGCATGGGCTGAATTGCTGCTTGCATACTATGTGTATGCATAGTGGTAATTTAGACTATGTTGACATTAATTGTATAATTAAGAATCAAATGAAATTAAAAAATAATTTATACTTTTTGTTTAATAGCTGTAAGAGACAGGTAGCAACATCGCTACATTATTCTTTATGCAGACTAACCAAAGTTTTGGTTTCTGACCAGGCCCCTATTGGCCAGAATACCCAATTGGGTAATGACTTTTCCCTGGAAAAAGTTCCAGGGAATAATTTTAATTTAAATTAATAAAGCAGACAAAAGAGATAGACTCTGGCAAATTAAATAAGTTGGTAGTAGCACCTGACGTCACTTTAGTGCATCAGAACATACAAGGTTTATTAGGTAAAGAATTAGAAGTTGAGCTGTTTTTGGTTTCTTGCGGGGTAGGAATATTTTGTGTGACGGAGCATTGGGCGAGGTCCTATCAATTAATGTTTGGTTTTAGAGCCCACAAGGTTGCAAGTTCATATTGTAGGAACAGTGCAATTCGTGGGGGCTCCCTAATATTGGTTCATAATGATATTAAATTTAAGGAACGGAAAGATATTGTTAGTTTCTCTATTGAGCGAGTAATAGAATTGTCATGTATAGAGATGGAGGATGTTATAATTTTGTGTGTTTACAGACCGCCCAATTCAAACTATTTAGACTTTGAAAAGTGTATGGAGGAGGTGCTTCTTAGGCTACTTCAGAAATGTAAGCGCCTGATAGTGTGTGGTGACTTCAATGTTAATATACTTGAGGACACTACGGTTTGTATAAATTTTCTAACTTTATTTTTAAGTTTCAATTTAAGACATAATTTTGGTCAACCAACTAGAATCACAAGCACCTCCTCTACTTGTATTGACAATATATTTACCGATTTTAGTTGGTCACATACAGAACTTGTTACGGACATTAGCTCTGACCACCATGGTCAGATGATTAAGTTTAGGTGTCACCGAAAAGTCCAGCCTAGGAATGTTACTTGCATTCCTGTGACGGGGGCTCGCTTAGTTAATTTCAGGGAAAACGTTTTAAGGCGTTTCCCTATACAATTAGAAACCAATACTCCAAATAAAATGTATAGCTCATTTTTCAAAATTATTGATATTGAATATAAAAAAAATTTTACAACAAAGAGTTTTAAAATAACCAGTAAAAGATCTTTCTGTGATTGGGCAACTAGAGGTATAAAAATTAGTAGACAGCGATTATATGAACTATATAAAGAAAAATCTGTTAATTATTGCCCAGATTTTCAAAACTATATAAGAAATTATTCAAAGGTTTTCAAAAAAGTTTGTGCTCAGGCCAAAAAATTGTACATACAGAATAAAATAAAAAATGCCACTAATGTTGTGAAGGAAACCTGGAACACAATTAAACTTGAAAGTGGTAAAGATGTCTCTCACGTTCATGAACCAAAACTTATAGTTGGTAAAAATGTAATCACAGACCATCAGCAGATCTCAAGTGTGTTTCAGGATTTTTTCTCTAATATTCCTGTCTCAATAACTAAGCCACTAAATGCTTGTTCAGAGAGTGCTAGATATATATTAGAAAAGAATGTGCCAAAATGTGACAGTTTTTTTAGTTTCAGAGAAATCAGTACTATAGATGTCATGAAATGTTTTAAATCACTCCAGAAAAAGAAAACATCTGATCTGTGGGGCCATTCAGTAAAGGTTTATTCAACCATTGTAGATTTAGTTGCACCTGAGTTGAACTTTATATTTAATCAATGTGTTAAATGCGGAGAGTTTCCTGATCAGATGAAATACGGTAAAATCATTCCATTATTTAAATCTGGTAGTACCACTGACCCTGCTAACTATCGTCCTATCTCAATACTACCAGCTTTTAGCAAAATATTTGAGAAACTTATTCTAAATCAATTGCTAGTACATTTTAACCGTTATAATATTTTTAATAAGCAACAGTTTGGTTTTACAAAGGGTCGATCAACAACAGATGCTGGGGTTGATCTTATGAAATATATATTTGAGTCTTGGGAGGAAGCAAAGGATACTCTGGGTGTCTTTTGCGATCTTTCTAAGGCGTTCGATTGCGTGGACCACAAAACTCTGATCATGAAGCTTAAGCATTACGGTATAGGTGATAGGGCACTGGATTTAATTGCATGTTACCTGGGGGGAAGGATCCAGAGTGTTGAATTCGGCGGAGCTAGATCGAGCGGCAGCTCGGCTGCTATGGGTGTTCCGCAGGGTTCCATTCTTGGGCCCTTCCTTTTCTTAGTTTATATAAATGACTTACCTTATTATTTAAGTCAGGGCCGTTGCCACATGGTGTTGTTTGCGGATGACACTTCTATATTGTTTAAAGTTAACAGAGGAAAAGACGAAACAGAGAGGATATGTGGGATGATTTCAGAGGTGGAACAATGGTTTAGAATAAACAATCTTGCTTTTAATTGTAATAAGACAAAATGTGTACGGTTTACTTTGCCAAATGTTAGGACCTCAACTACTAGCATCGTAATTAATAATGTGGCTTTAGATATTGCGGGGTCCACTACCTTCTTGGGGGTCACAATGGACTCAAAATTACAGTTTAGTGAGCACATCGGTGGTCTGGCGAAAAGGCTAAGTTCTGCAGCCTATGCGGTTAGGAAAATAAGACACTTGACTGACGTGAATACCGCGAGACTTGTTTATTTTAGTTATTTCCATAGCGTCATGTCATACGGGCTTCTTTTGTGGGGCAATTCTGCTGATATTAATTCAGTATTTGTGCTGCAGAAGAGAGCCATTCGCTCGATCTACCGTATGGGCCCTCGTGAATCTTTAAGAGATGTATTTAAGACAATAAATATACTCACTGTGGCTTCTCAATATATATATGATAACTTAGTCTATGTTAAAAAAAATATTAATGATTACAGGCTTGTAAGGGACATGCATAATTGTAACACACGTAATAAAAATAAATTGTATTATAGTGGCTCGAGACTAAAAAGAATAAACAATTCGTTTATGGGCCTGGGCATAAAAATGTATAACAAACTTCCAGAGTCTATAAAGTCCTTACCTCTAGACAAATTTAAAGTTTGCACTAAAGCGACGTTGATCGAGAAGGGCTACTACAAAGTGAAAGATTATCTAAATGATGTAATGTGACGTTTCATCTTGGTGTGATTGCAGCCTCACGATGCATGTTCTTATTGGGACACCTTTAATATGTTGCTCATAATATTCGTTGGTTGCTAGTTAGGCTGCAGTCTCATTCTGATGGATTATTTAATTAAGTTGTATTGTATTGAAATATGTCTGCAGAGTTTCTTGGCATTTCTTCTCTGCAGAATTTTGCTTTACGAAATGCCATTAGTTTAATTAGATTTATTTAATATTTTTTATTTAAATTGATTAACTGTAATGACAACTTTTCCGGTGGAAATGTTTTTTTTTTTTTTGACCTTCAATAAGTGATTTTATAATCCTCATATTGAATAAAAAGAATTTCATTTCATTCATATAATTCAAAAGTAGTTTTAGGACAAATCAAGCTTCAGGTTTTCCACATCTTTCGACCCGCATAGTGTAAAATAAAGTTAAAAAAAAAATCATTCTCTACAGACGTGTATAGTTACCAGAACATCAATTGTGTCAAACTGACAATGAAGAGTCATAAACCACCGACAAGCTATAAAAAAATTTAATAATATTGGAATATTTTGTTTTCAAAGAAAACTTGGTATTATTAACGAAAAAATGTCTGCAGGTCAAGCTATACGAGTTGGAAATCAAACTGTAAGGCCTCTTCTCTCTCTTAGCCGAGAAGAAGCTAGAAAAAGAGTCTTAAACCTGTACCGAGCATGGTATCGTCAAATCCCATACATAGGTTGGTTCTCCTATTATGTCATCAAATTATAATGATAAAATTATATTATTCAAGTTATTAAACAATTATCTATTCAAGTTAGTTAAAAATTACGCATTCCAGTGTATTTTCTTACTTGTAGTGAAATAAAGGCATGATAAGAATGGCTTATTTATGATGAGGTTCAGTAACTATGTTTTTTCTCTTATTCTCTGATAAAATAGTATTTCTTTCTACAATACTCTACTTAGCAAGTGATTCTATTTGATTTTCAGTAATGGAATTCGACCTGCCAAAGTCTGAAGAACAATGCAGAGCCAAAGTAAAGGAACTGTTTTTGAAGAACAAAGATGTGACTGATTTGAGGGTTATTGATCTTCTTGTTGTGAAGGTATATAAAACGCTTTATTATATGTCCATATATGCCCATCTAGCAAAAAAATACTCACATATCGATTAATACCTACAAAGTTGTCTATAATTTCACAGTTGAGGTTCTTCGAACATAAAAATTTTTAGTTGTTACACTAATTTACACATCATTACTCATGTGTCCTATATAATCTACCATACCAAATGCAAATACCGATCTGTATATGATGTCCAAACCACTGTCACAAACACAATATTTATGCCCAACATTTGCCCCTTAAATGTGAATCATAATATATGTCCAACTCTTACTTGATGTTTTGTTGGACTCAGTTTAAAGTGAGTTATTTTTTGCGAGAATACTGATTTCTGCATAGTAATGCTTAAATCAATTTCATATACCCAACGTGCTTGTTGCAAATATCATTTAGAATATTTACCAAATGCTAACATAATTTATTCTGAACTTATTGTTCTTCTGCTGCAATGCGCTTTTGCTGTCAATGTTGAGACCAATGCCCTATTGATTATCATTCCTCCAAATGGAAATGTTCTGTACTATTTTTCTTGTGTCAATGTAACTCCACAACCCATCAGTTCCCATTATTCATTACATATATTTATTCATTTCATTAAAGAACGTACAGATCTCAGATGCAACAAAAATTTAAACCACACTTTTCTTCTTTTAAGGAAATTGTGGAACACCTACTAAAATAAAAATATAATGTAAATATTAAAGCTGCCACAAATATTCGGCAACTATTCGGTATTTGGCCTATTCGGAAACTTTTTGCTATTTGGTATTCGGGCTAATAATCATAAAAGAATTAAAAAAATAAATCACAAAGAAAAGACACATTATATTTTACTGCCAATTGGTATAAAGTATTTGCACTACCAGAGGCAGAATTTCACACACTATTTTTTCATATTACATTTATTATAAAAAAACTTCCCCTTCCATGAGCACTATTTTTGTGCTCCAGCTTGATGCATGCTCTGGAGGTATTTGAAAAATTTTGTTGAATATCTCTGTTCCTACAGGAGCAATCATTATGAAAATTTGCATATGGGAGGCACTAATTATGCACTATTTTTGTCTGAAACTTCTGGTGCTTTGCGATAAGTCCATTTCGAGTTCGACTATGTATACACCAGTTTGACTGTCAAGCTGGGGAAGCCATACAAAGTGGTGCTTATTTCCAAATTTAAAGAGGCAGTATCTTTTTTACTGTTGCTCTAATTAGGCACTCTTTACGCAGGCTTTTGGTATAGTAAGCAACTCAATCTAGCTACAGTATAATCTCAGTACAGTACAGTATAATCTCATTAATCCGGCACTATTTAAAACCGAAGAGTGCCGGATTATTGGAATGTTCTGATTACTGGATTATAGAGAAAAAGTCATAGGTAAGGAATAAAATAAAACATTTCATAGAAGGTATCAATGTGTGTGATGTATTTGATTATCATTATTCAAATCTAGTGTCTTGTGTTTGCGTTTATTTGACAATTTTAACACATTGGGCGCCACGTAGGTCACCGGTGACCTACGCTAATGGATGTAATCCTTTTATAGGAAAAAGCTCGGCAGTCAAAGGGTTAACTATACACTACGTAAGAAACAAATACGTAAGCACGTGCACGGGATAAGCTTGGGTGCCGGATTATTGGACGTACCGATCTATCGAAGTGCCGGATTAGTGAGATTATACTGTATGTATTTTGTCAGCTGACAGTGTTGCCGAATATTTGATATTCCGTAATTTACTATATTTATTTTCATTCAGCTGGTAGTCCAGGTAGTCTTGGAAGGGAATTTCACTTATCATTCTTAAGGCTGTTTCTTATTTCCAGGGTCAAATGGAGTTGCAGGAGTGTGTGAAGCACTGGAAGCAGACCGGCCACATCATGACCTACTTCAAGCCAACGGAGGAACCTAAGCCCAAGGACTTCTTGTCAAAGTTCTTCTCAGGAGTGGAATAAATGTAGGCTATCCATATGTATATAGATAAAAGTTATGTTAATTGTGAATAGATTTGATTTTTAATTGCATTGGGAGTTTTAATTGTATTAGCGTTATGTAAGAATACTGTATTTTATTTATTATATACAATACAACAAAGAATTAAAACTATAAACCTAAAGTAGAAATAAAGATTAAATTACATAGAAAATATCTTTATAAACATCGCTGTAAGAGGGTGGTAGGGTTCCCAAGACACTGATACTTATGTTATAATATTTATATACATATATATATATACACATATATATATTAATACATTTACGAAATGCGTCAAATACTATGGTGATGGAAATCATAGTGAGGAAACCTACCTGTTTCCCGAATAGACAAAAGTAAGAGCTTGTGATTGACGACATGGCTTACCACCTGTCACATTGACTACTGTCTATCTGGTCAACACGTGGGTTCGAGGTGGCCATAGAATAACTACTTTGTGGCGATGAAGACCTGAACCTCTGACTACCACGCAAGAGTTATTGTTCGTTAACGCTTTTGTTTTTTGTGAATAACAATCTGTCAAAAGCACAACTAGAGATCCCGCCACATAAGGTGGCAGTTGGAGGCGTCGCCACAGTCGCGTAATTCAGTGTTACCAGTAAACACGCCAAAACTAGCACTCACTGTGCCATACGGCTCGATACATTATAGGTTTCATTTGTAACGGTCTTTGGTTGCAGAGCTATAAACTCAAATAAAACAAATTAATATATCAAAGTCAAAATATGTTTATTAAACTATTTCAAACATGATTAATAATTAACGGGACTTATCCTTCTTATTATATATTACATATATTATGTGTTCCTTCACTCTGTCCGCAATATACCGTTTAGTGTGTTCGACGTAGGATTTCCCACAGCTGCAATCAATCTTATACACACCCTTATATCTTATATCATGAGTATAAATCGCGAATCTCTTAAAACTATTATTTCAAACATGGCACTGAGCATTGTCTTTACATATTTTTTACCGAGGTTAGATCAGCGGAGACCCTAGCTTGGAGAAGAACTAACAAGAAACTCCGGAAATCAATTTATTATAATCACCCTTAACAAACATAAAAATTACAAAGAGTGGGCAAAAAACACAACGCTGGTAATACTAAATTTACCTTTCATACAAAATAACACGCATTGGCGGTAACGTCAAATTTAGTTCCAAGTTTGGCTACTGCCACCTTATGTGGCGGGATCTCTATGTAAACAATTATGTGCACAGATTACATAGTAAGAAAATATATTATAAACATCTAGAAATTCATTTGCCCAATTGTCATTATGGAATCTTGACATAAAGACATAAATATTGAATCCTGTAACAATACCTAAAATATTCAAGAATTAGCTCATTTTATGCTTTTAATTGTTGAAGATTGAGATACAATATTTGCAACAATTTAAATTATGTCTACTATTTTGAAAACATTTAATTTCGTAAAAGCATTTAGTCGACGTGCATCGTACAAATGCAAAGAAGTGACACCACTTCTCTCTCTCGATGAAAAGGAAGCGAGACAACGAGTTATCAAGCTCTACCGGGACTCTTACCGTTTGATACCTCTGCTGCGTAAGTATGATAGACTTAGCATTAATATAAATACATACTAGGCCCTTTTTTCTACTAAGGAGTGATAACGGACATACATTTTACCAAATATCCCGATCTTGGCAAACCATTCCGCTTCTTTCATATCATTATACATACATACTAAGTCTTAACTGTCTTAGGTCCGGGAAATTTAAGTCCTGTTCAGTAAGTAAAGCGCTAACTTCGATGGCAGCAAAGTGTATAAAGACATCTACAAAAACGCAATTTTACAGGGGAGCGAAAAACGTGAAAAAACGGTGTATTTTCTAAACCATACATACAATGTTTATGAAATTTTCAGGAATGGTATTTAATATTACTATTTATTAAATATTATTGAAAAATCATTATATTTGTTTATAGTTTTTGAAATACGGTACTTGTTTTTTTTTTACGCTGTATTATAGAATCAAGCAATAAAGACAACTGACTGATGTCTCTATTTACTTTGTAAAATTAAATAAACTTTTTAATGCAAAATAAACACGTTATTTGCAATAAAAACCATAAACATATGTATAAAAACTAATTAAACAAATAAATTATATATCTTCGTAAAGACAAAATAATATTTTCTAGCCAAATAATGCAGATGTCTTTAGTAACACTGGAATGTTTAAACACGTCTTTATCTACTTCATACTAATATACATAAAACTCAAGAAATATTATTATGTAATTACAATCATTTACCTGTAAAATCAAATATATTATTGAGATTCAGTTAAAGTATGGCATTCCTATTTATTTTAATTGTTTTAGTGCTACATTAGCGGTTTTTTTCGTTAACTTAAACTTTAATTAGAACTATATTTGATTCTAGTTTTTATTTTTATACATTACATTAAGTATCTTTCATATTCACGTAGAAAACAAAATAAAAATTTGAATGTAAGTAAACGAAAATAGTCTAGTAAGTCTTCTCGTTTTGTCTTAATCACAAAGTAGGTTGAATAGGAACTATTCATCAGTGTCAACGTCTCCTTCATCACCTAGACCATGTTTTAACTCCTTAAAGAAGTTGTGATCAGATGGTGGGATTAGATTTTGCAAACACAAAGACATAATCATTGTACTTAGCAGTCGTGATTGATATTCCTGCATTATAAGAATTTGAGAGTTCCAATGGAATGGTTTCATTCTGCTGAGACCGTGCCTTTTTTGCAACATTCAATGATCATAGACATTTCATCTAAATAACTAAATCGTAATTTTAAGATATCATGTCCGACTTATGAGGTTGTACCAATGTTTCACGTACATCAAGTCCTGGGTTTTTTAATCATGTGTAGGTTCTGTTCTGTTCAAGAAACTTTTGAAGTTCAGAATTTCGTTTTAGCTCACTTCAACAACTGCATAGGGTTCATTATTGAGTTTACTCCAGCAAACGCAGGTGTATCATTCTAGAGACAGAAAATCTGTTTAGTTTTAGAAAATTAATGCATGGACGCTGTCTCCTTCTTGTTATGTATGACCTTTTTCTAAAAAGTGATGGCAAATACGAATATGTAAGGTAATGAGTGCTGGGTTTGGCAGAAGAATCATGAGAGCAAAATTATTGTGGTAGAGATGAGGTCCCTCAGGAGAGTGTGAAATGTTAGGTTCTGTGAAAGGCTACGGTATAGTGTGATGCGTGAACGTTGTGCTATGAAAGAAGATTTACAGACGAAAATAGAGATAGGTATGTTAAGGTGGTTTGATGTATGGATGGATTAAACGAGGATTATTAAAAGAATCTATAAAGCCAAAGTGGAAGGTAGATTCGGACGGAGGAAGCCGCGTAGAACTTATTGAGATGAAATTGGAGACATTCTTGTCAAGGTGGGTGTACGTAGTGTGAAGAACAGTAGAGCATGTATGATAAGGTTAATGGGTGTGAGTGAAGCAAGAGATATTTTATCAGAAACCTTTCAGATGCGGATCGATTGTCTCTGAAAATTCGTAAACACAAACTTATAGAAAAACAATACGGTTCCGGTTCAGACCACCGTAGCTATCTGACCATAAGTGCATATCTTCTAGACCCTCTTCAGCTTTCCTTCTAATGTAATCGTAAAGGCAACTGACAACTCCGTTGGAACCCCTTTTTGCCACAGTTTCATCTTTAGCAAATTGCTTTTATCAAACCCTAGTCGAAGATGGTGAAGTTGTATATTGATACTTTTTTTTAAGTAAAAAGACTGGGGATAGCGTATGGGTGAGCATAATAAACGACCAGCTTCAACTTGCCTCATCTGCTGGGGAGTTGCAAGAAATGCTCACGTGTGTGGATCATGCACTTAAGATGAGAGGTATGAAGCGAAAGTTGTGACAGTAGAAAGGAACGGAAGGACATTGTAAAGTTGAAATTGATAAGGAGATTGTGGAGCTAGTGAATGACTTTGTATAACAGGGATGCCTTTTTACAAGGGATGGTACTATCTATGAACTTGCGAGCATGAAGATAAGTATGGATGTAAATGTAAATATGGGGTGGACAGAACCTTGGAGGCATAATAATACCTCTTAGGTCGCTTTTTAGCATAAATATTAGAGATGTTGTGTCATATACAACATTGATGACAGATTGCCAGCCCATCGCCCAAAAGATTCCATTGAATCACGGCACCTAATTAGCATTATTAGGTCACAGACTAGAACGGGACGGGTACGTATCTACGACGTAAAATATAATAATATAGTATCTTTTATTTAGGGATTGTGTTTCAATTTCTTCTAGGATGCCCTCTTATTGTATAAGAGCTTTTTCGGTATCTGAATTAACTGAAAATATAAATTTCGATCAAAATACTTGTATGAAGTGGTTGTAAATAGAGACATCTGAGTAGTATAGTCCGCAGTAAATAATGACACCTGCCAGATATCTGCATTTACGCCGTAATAACCTCAAGTTTTGAATTAGTCTAAATAAGAACGAAATCAACATCGAATAAAGTAAAACGTATTAAAAGTTATTAAAATATATTTAAAATAAATGTCTTACATATACTTGTTCTTTCCATAGTTTCTGTTTAATTAATTTGTTAGACCGGTGCTGTCGTTCATATCTTTCTGGACGCCTTTTTTGCCATATTTAAAAGTGTTTTGCTCCTTGTCACACTTATTTTTTCTTCTTTTTAATATAAAATCATCTAGTTTCATGTGCAACTCAAGAAAATGATTTTTAAATTATTTTTTTCTGTAAAACATAACCTGTACGCGCAAGAACATGACAACTGCCACATGTTCTTGTTTACGCCAGATTACGGGGCGCAAACTCCCGCGCAATTACGGACATAGTTACATGTCACTGTTTACGTTGCTTGTTTTAAAAAAAGGAGGGTATATATCTTTAATTACTTCCGAAAAAAACCACAATAATAGGAAATTTTATAATTTTGTTTCGTGAAACGTTAGATATTGATGTAATATGCTATTTTCTATAAAAAAAACATTTTGTAAAAATTGCAGTTGTCCGTAATTACTTTGCTGCCATCGACTTTTCACCGTTCAAGGTTTGGTCACTTTATCACAAACTGTTATGTGAAGAAGTACTACTTCGAAAGAAAGCATTTTTTACTTAATTGCTTACACAGCGTAATAAATAACCTTCCAAAGGGTAAGCAAACACGGATCCCGGGCTTATCACCCTTCCTCAGTAAAGGGTGTTCGATCCAAGTCTAGGTTTGAAACAATTTTATTCTAGTGTAGCAATTTATTAATGTCTACAGTGAGACGCTTCGACATACCTAAAAGCCATGAGGATTGTCGCTGCAAGTTGAGGGAAATGTTTTATGCAAACGCTAACGTGACTGATATCAGAGTCATCGATTTACTTGTCCTAAAGGTAAGTAAATTTCACACACAGGTATTGTATCTAGTTCACACATACATTCACTTTCTTGAATTTCTTTTGAGGAGGAGAGAAGCTCGCATAAATGAAATCACCTTTTTCATTTTGTAATGCTCATAACATTGGTAATACATTACTAGTCCATCGCCCAATAAATGTACTCTTAGTACTTAAATTGTTTCTTATGACAAACTCTAAAAAAGAACGGCTGCTAGTTAGCATTTTTTTTCCGACCCAAAAAAGCACGAGAAACAATAATTTTGTAATCTCATATTAAATATTTTTACGAATCGAGACCGACCTACGGCAATCGTAGCGTAGGGCGCTCCTGCCCGAAAAGACTTATAAAATGAATTAGTTTACTGGTAGTGACTACATGGTAGTTACAAGCAATCGTGCTTTGTAACTTACCCTTGGGCAGGCAAGAAACTGCATCAGACTGATTGATAATAATGTAAAGTTTACATACAAACACACTTCAGAAATAGGACCTTGTAATGTTCCATTCCCAACGTACTCATAGGTTCGCGTCTTATTTTTTAAAATTGCGGTTACAGTCAGCACAACATGATAGGTGCGTCGAGTAAAGGCGCTGGCTATTTCCTGTTTCTATCCTACCTTATACAAGAAATTATTCTCGACTCTATCGTCAAATGTCCGAGGTCCTTGTACATCATTAAACAGCATTGAGTCTACTCATATTGATAGCCCTTTTCACATAGGGTTATATGAGGCTTCGTGAGTACGAAGAAAACTGGGTGCAACAAGGCTGTTTTTACAGCTTATGGAAGCCAACTGAAGAGAAGCACCAGAATGATTTCATGGATAAATTCCTAAGAGGCGTCTAGTATAGTCGGAGTATATGTAACTGGAGTAGTATTGATGTAATTACATGTGATAACAGTATTATGTTCGATATGTAGCGGGATATTTATTAGTGTCGAATAAAAAGAGCTTTAAATTATGTACCAAATCTTTTTATTAACTTCAATCACTTACACTCATCACAAGCCTTATTAAGGCGCCTTTGAAACCATACATATACAAGTAATGTAACGAAAACAAATATTGATCTGAACTTACTTTACATCTGTAGAGGTAGAACTTTAACTTGATGACATTTGAAAAAATATATGTAGTATCTGTCAGTTCAGTGCTGCATAGTAAAAATATTTGGTTTTCTTTGGTTCCAAGCCTAACAATGTTCATTACATGCCTTATATCTATTATATAAATTTCTTATTTAGTAATAGTTTTGTATCATAATTTAATATTTTCAACAAACTTATGTATTTATAAAAATTTTTAAGTAGCAATTATCTCAATTATTAGGTTTCCAATACAAGTTTTAATGTTATGCAAACCATAGAAAATATGGTTCTGATAACTCTGATTACGTACCTACGTGTCTTCATCATTATTTAAAACAACTAACTTTATCTTTCACAACCATCGTTCATAAACTTAAACATTAGTAACCACTCTTGATCAAATAGGTACATATTCCAAACAAATTTCTCACATTTTGAAAATATTACTTAATCTTTACTAAACAATACTTCATCTCGTATACTCGTATTACTAAAATTAAGTTTCATGACAATTTCATTACATATTTTACCTTGTGAAATATATATTTCATGAGACTTAACTTTCGCTAAGTTGTTACATACAAGTACCCAAGTGCTTTTTAGTGATTTTTTATTCTTCAAAGAATATAGGATTAACGGTGTAACTTTGTCTAATTCAAGATCACATGGCACCATATCAAATCACAAGAATTTATTAAGTCTCAGAATTTTTGAGACTCAATAATTAAAGCCTAATGATATTATTTGAATGACTTATCATCTAGTTAAGCACTTTCTGAACTCTTAACAGCTATTTTTATTGAAATTAAAGCGATAACAACGTTCACAACATTATTTTAAATAATATTATTTATTATGAACTAATTTTTATGTAGATTTTCTCTCGTATTCTTATATACACTCAACTGTTCTTATCAATAGTTAAGAAAAAGTGATATGCAAATGAAATGAAGACTCTTCAAAAGAAAAGAACAAACACCGAATACTTTTTTATCCTGATAGACTATTTACTGGCCTCAACAAAATTAAATTTGTAATTAATTGCTTACTAAGTAAACATTAACTACATTTTCAAACAAAACGGTGTTTCTTCACAAGTCAACTCGAGGGAAAAAATTATTAGTATCAATATAAATAGGATTCATGCGTTTACAAGCTAAACTTTTGTAGAAAAAAGGAGCCCTATGTAGTGTGGTATGTCTACCAGATTTCGAAAATATCGTCCACAAAGTATAAAAATAGATGAAATTTGAGATATATTTTTATGCCTATAATAATCTAATATACCAGTGATTAACCATTTTATAAATCCCTAAGCCTGCGGGTTACACAATTCACACTTCAAAAACAATGCAATACTTTGTCTTTAGTTTAGTATCTAACGGAAGTTACTTTAAAACCTTGGAATCAACGAAATCAACAAAACGACAACCAAGACAAAATTAAAACTCACTACACTTTTATGTAACTAAAGTTACCGACATTATGAAAAGAATTAGCACGCTGAAGTGGAGTTGGGCTGGTCACGTATGCAGAAGGACTGATGGTCGCTGGAGCAAAAAAGTCCTAGAGTGGAGACCTCGTCTCAGTAAACGTAGTGTGGGGCGCCCCCCGGCAAGGTGGGAAGACGACCTGCGCAGGTTGGCCGGCATCGAATGGATGCGAACGGCCACTGACAGGGAGAAGTGGCGTCATTTGGGGGAGGCCTATGTCCAACAGTGGATTGATACAGGCTGATGATGATGACACTTTTATGAAATGTTATTTGTTATAAGAATTTATATAATTAATTATATAATATTATAAAGATCATGAGACTAAATATACTAATGTCAATTTCGTTATTCCCAAGGAATTTTCTAGATCTACACTGTTTACGTACGTAAGTATCACTTATATTTAATTATACTATGCAGGAAGCTTCTACAGCAACATTTTCACAAATTCTGAAATGTAAAAAAAAATATTATTTATCAAGTCATGTACAATGAAAATTGATAATGAAACTGAAGGGCTGTAACTTTTGGGATCATTGGTTGAACATCAGTCTAAATTTATAAGCGGATTTAGAGGTAGAATTTTGCGATGAGTGTCAATGTTTGGTAATTTGGAGCGGCAACGGTAGTTTCTCTCTGATCTGATCTGATCTGAGTCTTCATTTTTATTATCTACTTTGTGAAAAAAAGACTTCACTTTACAGACTTAAAAGTGGTCAATAATACTATATGAATAACCGAAGGGACAAATGGGTACTATATACGATCATGCACACAATAATTTCATTGATCATAATCCGATTGAATAGTATATATAATCTAATGTATCTATATATCTGTCATACCCTCGTAATCGATCCTGCCGTCATGGTCAATGTCCCCCAGTGCCAGGACCTGGTTCAGCTGGGCATCCGTGACTGGCTCCCCGATGATTTCCAAGGCTGAGCGCAATTCGTCTCGCGTTATGTAACCGTTGTTATCCCGGTCGAATACTCTGGAAATTCAAATAATGTGACTTTTTCTTCAGCATAGATACCGGGGTCGTGATAACATTAGAAAGAAACTTTGGCAAAAATTAAATGATTAGCATGGGGATAATATAACCCACTCATCCCTAGCTCCTTACTCGTCTGCTACGACATGGCACGAGTAATTTGTTTGCAAAAAAAGGTATTTCATACGAATAAATCATTTCATAAAAACTAATAGGTTGTTAATCCTATGCTACTTCCTTTCTTATTTCACGCTTGGCTAACGTTGCCTAGCGACTCAGTGATCACAATAACCTTTGTTTGTTTAAATTAAATGCCATTCAATCAAATCGCACAATCATCGTCTAGATTGAATCGAACTAGGGATTTCAGTATAGATAGTAGATTCATTTCTTTAACCAATAAAGTGAAAACAATGTACTTTAGGATACGGTGAAAGAAAATATTTTAAAGAAACGAGTCTATGCTTTGGGATAATCAATACGGGAAATAGCCAGTGCCTTTATTGTTTGTGAGACACTGCACAGTACTACTTCTCATTCTTTCTTTCTTTTACACGCTGACATGGAACGGAACTTGTCACTTTGGATAGTTCGTGGAAACGAATAAAATGAATCATCATAGATAGACTCGACAGTAGTCAGTGATACCTCAGACTAAATAAGAGATTAAAAACGCAAATTATTATGAATATCCTAAAGAGTTTTCGAGATTAAAAGATATCAATGTATGTTGAAAGAACTTTATGTTGAAAGAGTTTTCTTACTTGAAAGCGGCTAAGAGATCCTTGGTGATTTCTTCCTCTGAGTCTCCGCCGCTGGCAGCCACGTCCATGCCCTGCAGAGCCTGGATCTTGGTGACCCACTGCATGAAATCATTCTCGTCTATTAGGCCGTTACCTGGAATTGACAGTGTAAAGGTTCTTCTTAATAAACCGTTCGTTAGAGGACAGATCAAATTTGGAGACGTACGTAGTGTGAAGAACCGAAGTGCATGTGTCAGAAGGTTAATGGGTGTGAGGGAAGCTAGAGAAATTTATCAGGATCTTTCCAGGTGAGGATCGATAGTCTCTGCGAATCCCATTAGGGACGTAGAGACGTGAATATAAGTATGAATTGACGCATTACGTTAAATGATGTCGGTTGCTCGGGAATTATTATGCAGTATACAATCGGAAATGTATAGAATTTGTGTTATTTAATGTTAAATGCCTCATTTAAAGTACATCAATATCATTTTCTACAATCAAGTTCAGTGTACATGAAAATATAAACATTAGCTTAGCAACTGAGTATTGTGAGCTGACTCAAAACTCGTAGTATAAACAGAACCTGCTACGAACGTCCCTTTAGTTACGCAACAAATACGTCGTAGCATCGAAGCACGATTCTACAAAAAATGCTAACAAACAATTCAAATTTATTGTTTGAGATATAATTTTTCAGCTAACACATACATCACGCCTACTTGCCACATGCAAACATTCTGGCCTCTATATTAACATTTCCTGGCCAACTTTTATTTATTTATATCCACAAACCTTTGTAAAATACGCTAACCCGTCTAAAGTAAATACGGTAATATAATGTCACCCTTCTTCAACTAATTGTTTCATATACTTTTGACTCTCATAAATATTTTTGTATGTTTTCCTATGAATATCCTTGAGACAGAAAAACAAATGAAAATTGACGCAGCTTTAAAAATAAAGAGACTGGTGTTTTCAAACTCCGGTCGTCCGGTGCTAACAGAAGGGTGACTCTGATAAATCTTAATTGCCCTGCGCCGTGGCTACAGGCAGCGAGGCCATTAAAAGCAATGACGTCGGTTTTTCACCAGTTCACAAACGTTTTATTATGTCATTGCGTTAATTTATTCAACTTTACTTTGGACTTAGCTTTAGGTTAGCGTTATTTGAAATCTGGGTGAGAAAATTATGTAACCGGCGCATGATAAGTCGCAATTAACAATGAAAAAAATATTTGATGAATTTTTATTACCGTTTACTACTTAAACTATTCCCTGTTTTTGATATTTTGTAAAAACACCTTTATGCGTCTATAAAACGTCACAGTCAAACAAACGTTCACCATGTTACATTGTGTATTTAACAACATGTGTACATGTCCTAACAGAAAAGGATATGTCACCAAAACTCGAACTGAAATGACTTACGCAGCTCGCATGACTCGAGCGCAATCTCAATTAAAATCTAAAGGTGTACTAACATTATTCGATGGTATCTCGCACTTCGGTATCCGAGGTAACTGTACCACACACAGGTACTAGAGCCCTTATCGGCCGTCGCGTGTTAACCCCAACCTTGTCGGAGGTCACCGGGTGTTCTAACGACTCCAGTATAAACTTTTGCGATGTGTTGATTAGGCTTTACGGCGTCAATGTTTATTGACGCGGCGAGTTCTTGAATAATTAGCTTTTACGTAACTTCTTATTTTTAGGCGACATGTTTTAGTTGTTAATAGTGTAATGATAAATACTGTTAGTATGCATGAGCTAATAGTTCTCATTAGTTACAAAAAATATGCGTAGTAGAACGTGTCATATATTTTAAATTATGACATTTAATGATGCCATCATTACAAATAAACGAATTCTGTCTCATACACATATTACAGCAAGTTCATGACATATTAACGCGAAATCCATTCTACTTGGGCATAGCCTTGAAGTAAAGGTAACTTCTGCAAGCTACAACAACGCATTTACATGACGATTGTTCTTGCTGAATATTAAATTAATCAAGAAATAAACTAATAAGCAATTTATTTGTGAAATGCAGTCTAATCTTCTGTAATCTTCTTCTTCTTTAATGCAGTCTAATGATTAATGACCCTTTGAAAGACGATTAAAGTTCACTAGGTACGTGACCTATAGAATAAAATTATTATAGTGTACATCGGTTTGTTGAATCAGAACAGAAGATAACATTAATCGTATAAATACATAGCTTTTCTTTTCTTTTTTATATAATGATACAAATCCAAATAGACAACGTCATTAAAACAATCAGTACGGAAATAAACTAATCAGACTTGTGAAAAATGGTTTCTTTTAAGTTTTTAGCAGTTTTTTGTGGATTATTAATTATTTATTTTTCTAGCAACGCAGAAATATAATAACCTTTTATAGTTCTTTATTACTGTTCAATTTGTTTAGAGTTGTGGCTAGCTTGTAGACACTAATATGCCGTATTAATGCCATTACATTACAGCCCTGGTAGAAATACTAAAAGGGAGATTGTTTTATACTCTAAAAATCATTTTAAGAAACTTTTAATATACTACGCTCGATGATGATAAATTCAAGAATTAGATAAAAAGGCATGTTTTTATGCTTACTAACTGGTTTTGTATTTATTTAAACTTTTTAGTTTACCTAAAGTTTTAAAATATAAAATTCTACAGCTATTCCGGGACTAATGAAACGTAAAGTTAGCATTTTAATCGTTTGTTTATTGTGCCAAAGACGATGTTAGTGGCAAAACTTTCCTGCGCTTTTGTGATGCCGCCGTCTTAGTGCCAACAACAATACACCAAACAGCCGGTTAGGTAAACGATAAACGTAAACAACGTCTAATAATAGTTCTGCTTTTAAAATTCGAGTTAAAATTACGCGGAAGCTAATAAGCGGGGACGTTTCGGGACATACTCGTAGCATGGAAGGAAATACCGACGAATTAAGAGTCATCTGAAGTACCTTCTAATGGTTTGAATTAAGAAACATAATTTTACGAAATTAGGAAAATTTTACAAAACCCAATAGTTGTTTGTTACTGAGCGCTCAACTCACTTAATTGTGTACCATTTCCAATTCTATTTTCATAGCATATTATGTCCTCAAAAGTCCATACATATGTCTAGGAAACAGTACACTATCTACATGCTTACCAGTTTTGCTGGCGTCCTTGACGAGTTCAGCGATGAGGTCGTCCTTGACTTCGATGCCAAGGTTCCTCAGCATGTACTGGAGTTCCTCAGGGGTCACGTGACCATCACTGTCTCGGTCCAACAGCCCGAACGCAGTGCGGAGGTCTGGAAAGGGTCAAAGGAGTTAAGATATTAGATGTAGTTTTGAATTATTTGAAATAGAACCAAACACACTTAATACAAATAGAAAATTCAGCGGATTGTCAGATTAAAATTAATGTTGGTGTGGGGAATTTTGATGTGTAAACTCCTATTAGACGATCAAAGTATAATTCTTGTTACATTACATTAAAAATAATATTATTGGTCGCTATTTAAGACATTCCGGGAAGAAGTCAGCTTTCTTAAATTCCCAGACAAAAAGGGTTATGACTTGTTGTTTATTTTAACTTATTCTTTAAAAATTCTACATATTCACGTTTATATCCATGAGTAATATATATATAAGTGGAAGTATCCGCTATTCAAGTGGTGCTCAATATATAAGTATGATACGTTCAAGAGCATTATTTTCCGCTAGTTATAACCAATGATAAAAATTCTTGTCACAATAAATAGTTCATTTTTATATACCTAACAGCAACTGAGTTATCATATGTGCTTTTATCAAATGACAAGTGGTCAACTGAAGTAGCAACCTTATCAACGGCCTTTATTAATTATGTACAAGTTAATAATATAATCCATGGCTTACTTATTTAAGAGTACATGTCATACGGTAGAATTCGTTAAAATCTCCTCTTTGATAGATTAACAGTTTTAGTCTTAAGCAAACTACCGGGTGATAGCCAATTAATAGCTAAGAGCAAGGTCAATTTACTAGAAATTATTATTACCAGCTTAAATAATTTGCACACGGTACTTTATTTAAGAGCTACGCTATCCTGAACCGGCACCTTGTTGGTGTAATAACGGTTTTATACCCGACAATGAGCTGTTAAGAAACTGCTACGAATTATTTTTCACTCCACTGCTCTTTCGTAGCATAAAAAACTAGTGTTTCACTCTTGAAAACTAGTATTCTAATTTTATAATAAGGTTTTATAAATTTATACTGAAATTGATCATAAAATACAGTTGATATATAATATCCTTGCTTTCCAAGAACAATGATATGAAATATTTGTGATAGGTTGATTGCACTGACTTAATTTTCCTCCTAGTCTACAAATTGCAATCCTATTTACACTGAAGTCTATCGCAGGACAGTGAAACTTGAGTGACATACAAAACCATCGACTAACTACAAAAAATGCCCAAATAACTAACAACATTATGTACTCACAAAAATCATTCCCTTTCTTTGCACTCGACGAAGCCATAGTCCGAAACAATTTATTAAACAAATTTAATTTAGATCACATTTGTTTCCTAACCTCGAAGTAAGACCAGCCTTCTTGAGGGAATTTCATAATTAAGCCTTGTTAAATTTCAAGAGCACATAACATGTTTACAATATGATAATATGTTGACTCAAGATCAACTGCTAGTCATCTTGTATATTGACATTGCAGTCTTATCGGGGAATAGAGATATTTATCATCAACGCAACTTGATAAGGGAATGGCAAAGAGAATTGACAATTAGGGTAACGTAACAGATATACTATGGATGTAGGTGCAGTTTCATAAGAATCTTCTTATATTTGGTTTGGACTTAGTTATTTCATATGTTTAAATTAACCACATAGGTGGTACGTGATTACAGAATGTTAGTAAAATAAACATGTTGTTTGGTATTGACTACTCACTTCTACAGCAATACTCTTTAAAAATAATTTTATTATTGATTTACAATATTATATTCTTATTTTCGATTTAATTATTATGGTATGCCACTTCTAAGGTAAAATATAAATAAAAGGGCATGTTATGTTCTCTCCATTCCGAAAACAATACAAGAAAATGAGTTTATATACTCATGTAGGTATATCATTTTGGATTACTTGAGTATACATGAATCTGCATTGAAAATGGAATTAATCTGCATAAAACATTTGAAGTAACCCTTGCTTATGTTTGCTAGAACATTATACACATAGACAAACACGACTCATGGGCCATAACTATTAAATGATAATTTTGATATGACTGGGATTATATTGTTTATCTAGTAGATATGTAAATAAGTAAGCCATAAACCATATAAAATGTTAATTTGTTTTCACACATAAATGTGTATAATTTAACATTTTATATGTATGATATAAACATATTATGTTTATGGTGAAGTGGAAGGACAATTACGTAGAGGCCGGCCTCATAGAACATAAGACAGTCAGATAGACACGATATTACAAAAGGGTGACGTTACAAGTACCTATAACCGCCGAGTGAGTATGAGGAGGTGTATTAGTGTCAATGAAGCGAAAGTGGTGTGTCTGTATCGGGATAAATGGGGATCTATGATCTCTTCTTATCCCTCTAAAGATAATCAGGCGTGATGTGTATGTACTTATTATGTGGTTTTCAGGTAATATCAGGAACATAATTTATTTGTAGGTCTCATACTGGTCTGTAAGTTTTACTAATTATAATGAAATCTTTCTGCTAGTCATGTTCACGTAAGATTAAAGCAGTGGAATGTAATTTCGGTTTTTATATAGCGCTATAAACTTGATAACTGGCACTCTTTACAAACAGGAATATTCCATCTTTTTCAATCGGTTTTATTCCACGAGTTTGAGTACATGATCTAATCTTGATAAGTATTTCTTTGGTATGCACTTATGAAAAATAAAAACTTTAAACCGATGAAGTAATTATAAACTCAGAGTAAAGAAACGTGTGCCTTTTAAAACATCGGGTTCTCTAATTCGTAAACAATGTAATTGACAAAAAAAACACGGTAACAGAGTCACGTATAAATATTTAAATATCTAGCTGTCTCACGAAGACTCAAATTATTACCTCCGGCGTTTGCTCAAAACATTCCTATGCTAAAAACGTTATAAATATGTCAAAGTGGTATGCGAAACCAAGTGACTCTACGTTTTAATGTCAATGCAAACATATAAAAATGCGGGATTGATTCATTTAAGATGTAGTCAACATTTGGTTTTTAACACTCCTAATCTATTGATTTAATACATTATACTATTTATAATTAGAAACCATCAAGGTGACTCTTGCAAAGTCAGATTTTCGCGTTTTCGTTTCCGAATCCTAATCATACCTACTTTTACGCAAAAGTTTGTTAACAAAAGTGTTCGTAAATATATCGCGTAGTACCTTACGCGACTTAAAACGAAAAAACAATTTATGCCACAGTAATAATCAAAGAAGCTGCTGTTAATTGACTGGTTTTAATTTTTTTTAATGGTATATCGAGAGATCAATGTTCCATGTATGTTTGTTGGAAGCAACATTAGCCCAGGCCGGTTCACAGAACCCATCCCACGCGGCGCCTGCAGTAAACAAAGACGCCGAAATAAACGTGAGCCGCGACTTCCTATTTTCAAACAACTGACAGGTGTATCTAACCTCATGTCACTATGCTTTTTAGCGTACACACAAACAATTTTTGCGGTAAACAAACTTTTTACAAGATTGACATTCAATATTTCAACGTACTTGTACATTTTAATAACAAATATTGGTACATATACTATCTATAGTAGAAACTGTGTGCTCTTAAAAGAATGTCGTAGTTTCGTTATCGCAAATATGCAAGCTTAAAGTCTTAACCATGCCCGAAATGTACAGCACTAAGCAAAGCAAAATTTCGGTCATTTGTGTACCGAAAAGCACCCAATCTCACGCATGAAAACTTAATATTATGTGTAATAGTGTATACACTTAGTTAAATAGCTCTCTAACGGTCTTAATACGAACACGTTTTCTTATCTGTGTGTGTATCAAAGAATCTTAGTAAATAAAGTTTAAAATCAATTTTTAGATATCAACCTACATCACTACATAGTATATCCCTAATCTTTGTACTTAAATCTTTGAAACTACGCAACGGATGATGCAGTTTTTTTTTAATAGATAGAGAGATTCTAGAGAAAGGTTTATATGTGGAGTGCGAACAGTTGTTTTTTTTTAATTCTAGAAGTATTAGCGTCTTCTGTTGATCTCTTGCCAAAAGTCATGTGTACACATATTCTGAGGAGCGTCGCTCAAATGAAGATTGACGATGGCTACACCAAGTGGATGTCGTGCAAAATGACTTTGCTAATACACCACGACATGATATACACAGGTTCTCATGTAAATACACATTTGGAAAAACTAAACGATTCTAAAACTTGCACGACAGAATTGAGTTCAAATTGGCATATCAATTACACATTTATGAATTATCTTCGGTTAAATTTATTGTTTTTAAAATGAGTTACACTAAGACGAGTAGAAAGACGAGAGATCTTTAATAATTTATTTTAAGATCATATTAAATATAGTTTTAATGTGATTTTTAAATTAATTATAATATAGCTGAATTTTCTTTTCAGTATAAACGAATTCTAGACTTCTGTTGAGTTAAATCATTCATTATCATTTAAGAAGAGTCATTGATTTATCGATTTTCCTTAAGAGCATTAATAGTTTGTTCACAGTCTGTTTAGTAGGTAGGTAGTTAGTATTTGCGGAAGCGGCCCTTTTGGCAAAGTTGATGACAGCTCCGTTCACGCTACTTGGAAGGACGGCTCACTGGCATGTCATCGAGTACGGAAGTGAAAACTTCGATGCGTATTCAATATCAGTATTTGGCAACCCATTCACGTTTCCCCTCAAATTTAAATGAGTATATTTACACCACTATGTAGTGTTTTTACGGATTCTTAACAACGGGATTTACTGTATCAAACTTATATAAATAGATAAGCCATAAGGTCAGTATGGTTATGCTAGACTACGATTTCCTCACGGTGCTGCTTGCCGAAACTGTAGATAATAAAAAACATTCATAAACATAGCGAGAGTGATCACCGTAGTATTTGAAATCGGCAAAACCTACTGTTGATGTAAATAATAATATTATGAGTATTCATGATACATACATTACTTGTAATATATTTTTTATGCTATGATACCGGATTCCACGACTGGTATAATCAAGTTTACATATACATTTACTTTTTATACATTGAAATTAACCTATTGAAAAAAGGAAGATTTTACTGAAGTATCAATTTAGTTTTCACTTACTATTGAGCATTGCTTCACTAGGCGATGGGACGACGGGTCTGTCATCAACTGGTGATTGCTTCTTTTTAGTTTTCTTTTCATCATCCTGCGGAACACAACAATTGATTTCAGAAAGAAACATTTCACAAGAACACGCTAACTGCAAAACAAAGGCTACTGCTTTCGATAATGCACAGAATTAATATGATATCACTAACAATAATAGTATAAACAAGCATATCTGGTTATAGGTACTCATCCGTAATCTTATTGTTATCCGTCTAATCCATTAGGACTTATCGAACGCGAATGTGAAGTGAAAATAAAGACTATTTCAAAGTTTTATTGTGTGAATATGTTTTATGCATTTTTTTAATAACTTGAATTTAAACCCATTAATATTATGATATAAAGGCTTATTATACACTTAGTACTACTAAGTAACCTTATTTTAGAAATAGTTTAAATGTTATGGTGTGAAACATTTAAAAAATATAATATGATTGTACTATTACAGAGTTTCATTGAGCTTATACAGAGTTTGAAAAGCATTGGTAAATATTTCTTTTCCTATTTATAATCTGCAGGACAGAAATTAATATCTTGAACTTGAATTTGTCAGCACATGTTCCTAATTATCTGGTGACAAATCAAATGAACTATTTCAGAGAGCTTTTGCGATTCAATATAAATATTTATCATTGTCAATCGTGTGCATCGATTACTTTGATTAGTAACTGAATGGGGAGTGCCAACGACGCAAATCGAATTAATACGATGCGAGGGTCAGCCTCATATCGATAATATAGTCATTATATCCGTTAGTATGCGTCATAACACACTTATCCTGCACTAGACCGAGATTCTTCATACAATAGTTAGCATGAATGGTTGTATTTAAGTAACCATAGTAATAAGATTGATACATTTTGATGTAATTAATATTTCATGTCTGATACCTATGACCTTTCAATACTCTATCAATACGTGAGCCCTGAAACTTAATAATAAATAGAAGATCATAGAAATTAAGCAGCCTTAGTTCATGCTTTTGAATATCCACTCCGAGTACTAAATATAACTATTCAATAGAAGATAATTACGAATTACATTGTTGAAATGTAACACAACATAAAACTACAAAAAGTGTATCACAAAAAGCAGATATGTTCACTATAAAATATTGAGCAATTTATATCGTAATAGAAATGATCCAGAAAAAACGTTTTGGCAAAATGACAAATAGACCACGAACAACTTTAGATTCACATCTGTTGCTCCATGGAATAATCGGATTCGGTGTGCAAACTAGGCAATCATCCAGTGATAATGCATCCTGCTATAAAACAGTTAAAATAAGCAGCTTTAAGCATTTTATATCATTGAAATGTAACTGTATATTTACTCGATCTCGCCATTTTTCTATTACTATAAGTCAATAACAAATATTAATCCGATCGACCATGATTTCACGTTGATTGATTAATTTTAAACGTAGATAAGAGGCATGCGATTTCTACATAAAGGGATTCATAATACATTTTATGAAGTATTGCTCTTATGAAAAAACATAATATAAAGATTATAAATAATTATTTTTATTCTGCATAATTTTTCTTGGAATTATTGATTTTGTGGTGGTTCAAAATAGAATTGCAAAAAAGAAATAAAGATATTAGAGCACTGAAAAGAAATCGATATTTTATTTTATATATATTACTAAATTTACACCTTACCTATACATCATATATTATTTTTGCGACATTAGGGTATAGTAATGGAAACTCATTATAATATTACAATAGAATTTATATTAATATAAAACACTAGGACGATTGCGTGACCTTAGAAAGTTAATGTGATGTATTGAATTATATCGGACGCGATGAAAATCTCAATGGTAATCAAAAGCACCTAGACGCGATATTTTAGTAATGTTTCAGTTTTCCACGTAAGCTTAAGTTGCTATTTAGTTTGACTTATAAATACTTATCGTTCGCATACGGCAGACTCAGTTAAAATATTGAGTTTGTCTTAGCAATGATGGTCTAGAAAAGCGTAATCACTTCCGCTTTATTGTTTTGAAGGACATTTACAGAAAGAGTATGTACATATTTTGATGTAATCCTAGGAGATGAGAACATTCATATTTGATTATAGGTGGTGAAAAATATTTTATAACCATAATTGTATTATTATTTCAAAACTTCTTCTTTTCTTGACATAATTTACATCAAAGCAAGTTTATTGAAGTTTATACATTTTATGTAGTCAGATACCTACCTAAATTTGATTCTAGTTCTTGACAGCATCGGCATTATGAGACGTACCTCGGCATTGAAAAATCGAACGCTTTAATGTCGGCTTCACAGTTCAATGCCAAGCCGCTGAAGTGAAACCAATGTCATGGGAAATGTCTTTGCCTTCGATATGTCCGAACTGTTCCTTGATTGACTGCTTAAATACTACTTGATATTGTTCAATATCTAACGCCAAAAATTATATACACAAAGAATGACTACTTTTTTATCAAATTGCTTCGAGGCTAGACAGAACCTTATGTGCATAACATGTATGTACTATATCAGTATATAATCAAGTAAGATTATGAAACAAGACGATTTCCACCAATAACGGCGGAGGATATTAAGTTATAATTACCATGTGTCATCACAAAAGCTCTATTTAATATCATATATTACTCTGTTACATAACAAAAAAGTACCATTATTTATGTATGACAAATAAAGATACCTTTTTCATAATGTCTCTCTTTTCTGTTACATCAATTGTGTTAATCATAACCAGAGGTCAAGAAAATATAGATATTTTAAATGACATAAAAAAATCGTTCTTGTAAATATTGAATAAAGATGCTTCTAGACCACATTATTTTATTATGGTCTAAATTATACCTTAGCTTACATATTCCAGCCCACGTCCTTATTAAGTTGCAAGTTAAAGGCTTTCAATGTAGGAACACGTATACGTATCAAGATACTTTAGAAGTGCTCACAAGCATTTTAGAAATTCCAGTTGGAAGCACATGAAACGTTTGAATTTCTCTCGCATAGTATTACAGTCGGCTTTGTTGTTCAAATATTCAAAATATGGCAACATTCTGCCAGGACCTTTTCGTTTCATTTTGTCCATAACAAGGTCTCCTCTTTACACTTGAAATAACTATTATTGCAACAATATATAAAATACATTATCATATTTTTATGAGAGATTTTAAACAAGCGATACTTTTGATACATTAATACTTGATACCTACGTTTATAATGTGAGGTAAAAAAAAACTAAAGAGTTAAAATAAAGCCCTAATATTTAAGGCACTCACCTTCTTTTTGGTTCTTGATGTTGTTGCCATGCCCTGAAAAAATAAATTGTTTGTTAAACATAATTATACTCTAAGAATGCATTTAGCATATCGTAGTATAAGTTTTGGTTCTAATCAAACAGAAACCACCGTTCTGTTTTATTAATTTTTTTTTAAATAAATAGTGAGATTTATATCCGTTGAGATAGGTGTAAGTCACGGTATATAAATGTATAAACAAACTTTGCAACAAACAATGAAATCAACCACACCTTAATTACCAACATTAACGTTTATTAACCAATTTTAAATATAGTGTGCTTTTTATTACACACTAAGGTAACTGAATTACGTCTGGGGAAATTGAAAGGCTACCTGGTAACATAGTATCAATGCGAATTAGTATTTCAGATAAGAGTTCAACCTTGGGCGCTTCATGACCATTACGACTGCTATAATACAATGTAAATTATGAGTTTCGCGGATGGATTTGGCTCCGAACTATGCACTTGGCTAATTTCCAAACTGTGGTCTCGTATCTCTCGGATGTCGCTTGTGTTGGCATTTCAAATTAAAATAAGAAATTAGCCGTTACTTCGCTGTCGCACCTTCTGCCAGATGCTGCTATATCATAATTTTAGAAGCTTAAATAGGTATGAAATCTCGAAGACACGAGACACAGGCGTATTCGTTTCACGAGCGAGCTTTTAAGGTTAGGCTGGCGAAAAGCTATTTGGCTCTTTTCCATTTTATGAGGAAGTCAACTCGTTATTCCTAGTAACTAAAATGAGGTTGCCCTTTGCAAATGGTGTTGTCATTTTTCACCCAATAACCGCCTACACGAATGATATTCAATAAAATAAAATTACTCTTATTGCTTAGAATTTATACCACCAATTTATGACTAAAATTTATGAGTTAAAGATGATATCTAAACCTAAGGAACTAAAAATTTATGATAATAGAATTCATGTTTTCAGTAAATAGTCGTAGACTACTCGTAGCACAGTTTTTCGGTTTCGTTTATTCCAAAACTATCATTTAACTAGCTAATCATATATCGACGCTCGTTTATAAACGCTTTTTATCTTTATTCAAATAAAAACATAAGATTTCAAATATATGTTTCGGTGCAGCTCCAACGAAAAAGCAGTAAAAAAGGAGGTTATCAGTAGAAATATGGTGTAGCCTTATAGGGCATCTATAGCTAGCCACTTAATGGGTGTCGTAAATGTGGCCGCGTTCACGAATTCAGGACATGGGACAGAAATAGCCAGGAGTAGTGGCCGAGTTACAATTGTTACCTACGAGTCTATTTATAAAACAGCAAAATAGACATTTGGATAGTTTGGGCCGCTTTTAGATCTGCACTACAGAATGTACAGGGACAGGTGGCTATAGACAAACGCCACTTGTGCTCATTCATTTGAAGTCAGTATCAACGATATAATATTGGTACATATGTTAGGGGCTGAGAAAAAATAGCGTAGTACCAATAAGCACAGTAGTTTTGTGTTATATTTGTACCTTAAAAATATACTTGTACTAAAACCAACCCTGTAAATGTTTTTTGTTATTGTCGTAAAATATCTAAAAATGATTATTACGTATAATTATGCAATAAAATAATATAGATATAAATAATATTGGTAACATTTCAATTCACTGAAATAACATTGTTTCACAACTTATTTGCTGATCGTATTATAAAACTAGGTTATTTTGAACAAGAGAAACATTTTCAAAATTTCTTTTCATTCATCAAATAACCTCGGTTTGAAGAAAATGAATTAACACCACGATATAAACACCTTTATGTGATTTGAAATAGTAAGAGTAAATTCTATCATTTATGACTATTAAACTTTACTGTTACTTAAAATACTGCTCATTTAAAGCTTTGACTTGAGCAGCCTATATTCACGACATTTCCTAAGAGGCGTTTAAGGTCACTTAAGGATCAAATTAATGCAAAAGTAATTAACCAAAGGTTGCCTTTACAAAATCTAAACAAAAAGAATCCCTCTCTACAATCCAAGTAAACCCTACTCCGCATTTTAATTAAGGAAATGAGCCTTTCATCCTAAATTGTTCTCTTTTTACGTCCGATGTTTTTGTGACCTTAAGCCGGCGCACAGTGATGCCCAAGACCTTCAAATGACACAGTTACTTGCATTTATTATTTTATTTAAAGTATTCAGCACTTTGCGCTGTTAACTATTCATGATGCGTCGCACGGCATACGGAATGAAACTCAAAGTTTGAGACTATCATTACAATTGCGCTTTGTATATTTTTAGGTATGATGTGTGATACGATAATAAAACGTTGCGATAAAACAAAAGTGAATATATGCACACAATAATTCACTCAAAATTGTGCTAGAGTACCCGCCACATACGGTGGCAGTAGCCAAACTTGGAACTAAATTTGACGTTTCCGCCATTGCGTGTTATTTTGTATGAAAAGTAAATTTAGTATTACCAGCGTTGTGTTTTTTGCCCACTCTTTGTAATTTTTATGTTTGTTAAGGGTGATTATAATAAATTGATTTCCGGAGTTTCTTGTTAGTTCTTCTCCAAGCTAGGGTCTCCGCTGATCTAACCTCGGTAAAAAATATGTAAAGACAATGCTCAGTGCCATGTTTGAAATAATAGTTTTAAGAGATTCGCGATTTATACTCATGATATAAGATATAAGGGTGTGTATAAGATTGATTGCAGCTGTGGGAAATCCTATGTCGAACAGACTAAACGGTCTATTGCGGACAGAGTGAAGGAACACATAATATATGTAATATATAATAAGAAGGATAAGTCCCGTTAATTATTAATCATGTTTGAAATAGTATAATAAACATATTTTGACTTTGATATATTAATTTGTTTTATTTGAGTTTATAGCTCTGCAACCAAAGATCGTTACAAATGAAACCTATAATGTTTCGAGCCGTATGGCACAGTGAGTGCTAGTTTTGGCGTGTTTACTGGTAACACTGAATTACGCGACTGTGGCGACGCCTCCAACTGCCACCGTATGTGGCGCGATCTCTAAAGTAAATTTTGTAGAGCTTACGGAACACCTGTTAAAAATCTGATATTTATGGTTTATGTCTTGTATTTTTGTGACAAATGCAATGCAAATGAATAGCACTTTTTTGTATTTATTTGTTAACAGAATTTATTTAATCATTATTCACTAAATAAATTGAGTAATTAAATAATATCTCTTTATTGTATTGTATTTATTTCAAATTACTTTATTGAAAATCTATTTTGAAAATCTATTTAAAAAAAAACCTTATCAACTGTAGGTGACCTTTATCCAAAAGCTTTTTAGTGTGATATTGAATACGCGATTATCACTTTCTTTTAACCGACTCATATGCCTCATGTAGCTTCATACCAAAACTCATAAAAGAAGAAAGCTTGCATTCTGCTTGCGGATATAATCATATCACTTCCTACTGAACAAATACAGTTATCCAATCCGTAGAAAGCACGTACTGCGTAGTTTGCCAAAAGAAGGACACCTCCCACACTTTTCATTGGAGTGTAAAATAAATTCAAGGGTAAAAATGGCTCTACTCGTAAATACTATGTCCACGACAGGAAGTTATCTTTTCATACCTAATGTATTTGGTTTCTATTCAAGATCACAACGAGCTTTTGCTAATATTTCTTACATGCATTAATTACATTAATGTCAAGCTTTTTCACGATGTTGAATGTCTATTATCGTTACTATTAAAGCGAGTGTTAATTCAATAAAAACCACTGTTGAGCGTATAGCCAGTGGCAAGTTGAGAATCCATCCCCGCAGTTCCAAAATATTGATAATTAGCAAAAAAAAAGGATAGGGATATATAAACAATAACCACGCCTACTTATAAAACAAGAACCTGTGGAGCTATAGGACAAGGGCCATCAAGTTTTATTAACCATTCATTAATTATAAAGCGTGAAAATTGCATAATATTATAGTGAACTTTGTCTAGCCAACTTAAGCTTTAAATTAAGTAATTAAATAAATTAAGCTTTAAAATAAAAGCACAAGCTTTAATTTAAATTATTTTGAAATAATAATTGATTCCCTCGAATTTACAATAGAAACAAACATTGTCTAAAAGCTTAAGTACAACCGTTACAGAATAAGGGGTCTCACGATACTACCTACTGCTATAGTTTAAAGTTTAATTGAATACGCGAGTAGATTAAATGCCCTTTTCCAAGCAGGTGGTGATTCTTTACCTATACATAATGCATGAGGATTTGCCGTCTAGCACTGAAGTTATGCTAAAGGAATGCAATAAGAGAGTACAGCTCTACCGACATATGCCCTGCGATCGATACGGCCGAGCACTAGACCTTGTGTCTATGCCATAAAACTTTCTAGCTACTAACCCAGCCCTTTTAATACGAAGCTTAGGCACGTGTAAGATACTCTAAATTCTTTGTCACTAATTGGGCATAACAATGTTGTCTAATAACTGTTTACGAAAGTATGAAATGATTACTTACACATAAAGTCTAGCCAGTATCTAAAGTAAAATTAACTAGAAACAGTAACGTGAATTCCAAACAGGTAACAGCTAAACAAATCACAAATTTGGTTGTTTACCTAAATATAAACAGTATGACAAAGGTATAAACTTTGTTCCTAAGTTCTCGGTCCCCTAATTTAACTTTTGAGAATGTATACTCCGTAGAGATTTATTTCCATACAAGTTTCGGAACTTCTCTACTTCTTGTTAAAGTAAATATATCAAAACACGAACCTAAACAATTAATTACAAATCTCTTACGTTACGCCGACAATCTAACATTTTTTTCCTATTACGGATATTAATATTATAAGTTGTCCAGATAACAGTTATTAATTTCGTAAAATAAGCCTTCATATATATTTTACAAATAGATTTACATTTTGATGATTTTATATAAATACAATAAAAGTAATAAAATCGAAAATATCCCTGTCTGTTCTATAAATACAACAATGAAAACCGGCAGTTCCAACTAGTCTTCTTAGTACTACGGGTTCACGTTAATGTTGTTATCGCTGAAATACTGATTTAGTTATACAAAAAAATATACTCAATAATATCATACATGGGCTCAATGATATTGATGCAAGAGTTTGTTTTGTTTGATCTGTTCTTATGATTTCTATCACATAGTAAAAACAGTGTTTGTATAGGGGGTTTCAACCCGATCCTCTTTTACCTTCTGTTTCATATTACTGAGCAAATAAATAAGTTGCTTAATATTAAAATCCCAATTTAGCAGTTCCCAAAATTATTTCGTAAATATTTGAAAGACTTATCGTATATTTTTCGTATTCAGTCCCTTGATTTTATTTCACTTTTAGTATTATATTATCTGTGCCTTTATCATAAATTATGTTATGTATGAATCAATTTTAAATAATATAAATCTTGAATATGAATATTACTTACGGGTGATTTGACTACGGTCTTCTTTGGAACACTACTCATTTTGTCAACTGGACAGTTTATTTATTTGAATACTTATACGCAATATGTCTATATTGCTACGAACACATGCCAGAGTCACTACAATGCACAAATTCACACAGCAAGCACGTGTAAGGAAATGGGCGAGAGCTTTTCCGAGCGGCTGATATCCTCGTTCCCGCGACAAGTTCAATGACTTAGTGCGGAGTTGGCGTGGTGGGAGCCCCGTGCGCAGTGTGCGGCCGAGGGAGCAGCTGCCTCGCGAGTGCCACCGCCTGCCTCCGCACTGGCCTGCACCGGCCGACCGAAGCGCGATATTTCGGACAATTCACGGCCGCGCCCGCTAGCCCTATTTTTAAACTTGTTTATATTTTTTATTCGCTACGAAACCCAAATTAATGTGACACTACGCTATCATAAAGACAGCTGACCGCATATCCAAAATAGCCGCTGACGATTGAGTTGATGTGTTCGCGAATGTTTCATAACAAAGCGAGTGTCGGCGTACGTACCGAGATGGTGTCGCTGATGGCGCTGCAGAAGGCGCCGAAGCCCCCCGAGGAGGCCGAGGGGCTCTGCGGGGGCGTGGGCTCCATGGGGCGGAAGGACCTCTGGGTTCACTGGCGACACTGCACTGCACGAGGCGGGGCGCCTGCTCACCGGCACTCGACACCAGTGTGCGCTCCGTCACAGTACCGGCTACTTTGACGATGTGTGTACAGGAACGTCCGCGACGGTGTCTCTATGAGATCGGGCGGTCACTGCCAAATACCTAGAGTTTGGCACTACTCCGAGTGTCCAACCAGTGCTTACTTAATAGCGCAGCGAACTCTACAATGAGCGCCGCCCACGCCCTCTAGCTTTTGCTTTTGTCAATCGCACACCACCTAGTGCCAAATCCTATCTAATCTCTCATTTATTTTTATAACAGTAACTTAAACTACAATACACAATCAATACAAAAATACATACAATATTAAAATTTAGTGCGGGATCAATTCTTCTTAGATGGGAAAATATTGTAATATCTGTCTGTACTTAAAAAACACGAGCAATTTATTCATACGTACGAGTGTACTTAATATGCATGCATAGTACCTATACTAATGTAAATTCATAGTACACTTTCTGTTCTAATTTTAAATTTTATAAAATTACGCTACGGCTATGAAACTCAGGAAAAAAATAAAGTATTGACAAGTGAAGTAATGTTATTGTTAAGTTTTGTTTATTAGATAATATCAATTAATGATAGTTACAGCAATTTACTTTTATCATAGCAACGATAGTAAATGATCACAACGGTTTTTCAAAACGAGTAGAATTAACATTAAAAAGTGATAATTCCGTAGAGTAATATTGAATAATAGATAGAATTAAGTTAGTGCTATAAGAGAAGGATGCTATTTGACTGATACAGTGACTATGATTGAAAAGGGCATACTTCGATGGCTTTGTCATGTTATTCGGATGTATAGTAGTAGATTAACCTAAGTTACGTGTATATTAAGGTGAAGTAGAAAGATGGCCCAATAAGACATATAACTGTTAAATTTCAGGGCACATTAAAACAGGGTGATGTCAGATGTACATACGAGTATGAGTGCCAAGTATACGCATGGATATGAAAAGAGCGAATGTGGTTCGGAAAAATGGAGATCAGTGATCGCTGCCTACCTTTATAAAGATTCGGTTGTGATGTGTATATTGTTGTATATTAACTGAAATTGAGTTCCCAGAATTGGGAATAATGGGTAAGTGTATATGACTGTAATCACCGCATACTCTTTGCTTTTAAAGGTATAGTTATACTTTAAATACTATATCAATATTATATGATTATATAAATTACATACTTTATAGCTACACCTTAACATACGTACATTGAATTTACATTAATAAACTCTTCCTACTATAAAAAAATATTAATTCAGAGGTACTTTTTAATTATTAGTGTAGTACCATTCATGTTACTAAGGCTTAGAAATCAACCATTGTATGAACAGAATAAAAGAAGTCGATACAACAAAGTTCGAATAATATTTACGAACACTTGTCCAAATAAATAAAGAACAATATCGTCACACGTTACCAGCATTTATAACATTTTTCACGTCCATTAGAAGCAGATAGTGCAGTGATAACGAGTGGAGATGTACGATTGGATAGTGCCAGTGATTGTCATTCTCTTTTTACAATGTTCCGAGGCAGTTAGAGTCAAGAGGGTCATTAAAGGAACTCCTGTTAAATGTGGTAAAATTCAACAATTCTATATAAAATAAAAAGGATTTTTTTTAAATTGGATACCGTTTATGGTGTAATTTACTAAAGGAAAATAAATACGAAATTTTATATTAACATAATTCGTAAACCTTCCCAGTCCGCGTAAGGTTCGATGATGTACTATGTGGTCGATTCAAATACTAATTGTGATAATTCTACAGGTTTATTTACAAACACATAAATCGTAATAAAGTAAATAATGGTATAAGCAACTGTAGCGTGGTGAAAAGTAGCTGTAACCCAGTGGATAACACTCTGACTTCTTATGAAAAGGTTTTAAGTTTGTATCCCGGCTCTGGCATGTACCAATGAATGAAATTTAAATATGTGTTTTCATTTAAGTACATAATTTACAGTCGCTAACGGTTAGGGAAAACATCGTGAGGAAACCTGTCTATCTCTCGGGATAGGCAATAGCCAGCGCCTATGTTCGGCGATACGGTTCACTACCTATCACGTTGCGTGCTGTCTATCTATAGTAACACGGGCTTCGAGTGACCCACACTTAAAATGTAAATGAAATGCCTTCGAAATTGAGGAGATGGGCATTTAAGCCTCTGACTATCCCGCCACGATAAAGATGGGACCATGAATACACAAGTCTTGAAGCGTATGTATTCCTAGGACCTTTCTCATAAGAAGTCAGAGGTCTTACCCACTGGGCTACAGCCATTTTTCAAATTGATCAACTTAAGGCGTCAGGTACTACGAAACGATTGATTCCAAGCTCTTCTGTTTTAAATCAGAGATCAATATATGTATGTAGTAATTCAATCTCATCTAAAAACATAGTTAAAATTATAAACATTACTTTTAACATTTATAAACAGTTAGTATATAAATCGCTGTAATTACATTGAACTATTTTTATGGCGTGTTCAACAATATCGTGTAGTCGTTATTGTTACGAAAGAAATACTTAAATGAACGATAACAATAAATTATGTGCGTATACAGAAATTGAAATGTCATTAGTATTGTATGACTTTGGCACGCTCAGTGTGAAAGTTAAAATAAAACTGTGACCCCTTAAGTCCATATGGTAGACGTATTTAATGTATTTAAGGATGATGACGAATTAAGGAATAGTAAGTAAATATGCATTCACGTCCTTTCAGAGTAGACAAAACATTAAATCACTTTGTTTACTTTTAGCAATAATATTGTGGTACTGATTCATATGGAACATTGGTAACAGGTTTTTAACCCATCGCCCAATTGATTCCATAAAGTCCTAGTTCCCTTAGTAGCCTCATGCGACATACCGCAAAGAACAACAGTTATTGAGCATTGATTTTTCGTCCCATACTTGCTCGGAATTGAAAATATGATCTGAAAATGTCTTATTATTATTATTTATTAGTTTGTTCCCTATTATTCGTATTCCACTTTTTAATTTATCATTCTACAGACAACAATTTTACTAAGTAATCATTAAAAAATAAAACATATATATTACAATAGCTACGTATTCTTTATCAACCAGGCTACTTCCCCGAATTGGGTTCACTGAAAAATAGGACCAGCTCCCTCCATCTCTGCGGGGCGACTCTTGTGGCTCCAAATTACGCGGTGACAGCTGCCCATTGCGTTCCAGAAACAGAAAATCAATATTCGCTCCATTTCCCCAATTACTGTGCTGACCATGGAAAATACCCTGAGGCTCGAGTGCTGAAAATAATCCGGTATGAGCAGTACAATAAGTAAGTACATACATCACGCTCGATTCCCTGTAGATGGGTAGGCAGAGATCACTCATCCCCATTTGTCCCGATCCTGACAGACCACTTCACTAAGTGAAGTTCTAGATAACTCTTTTAAGTTATGCTTTATCTTAAACACATTTTATTAACTACTGTCAATAGCCGGCACTTATCAATTACGAACTAGCCCACTCTAATACTACCTGTATTCGCATGTGGTGAGAGAAGACTAGGGTACTTGAGGCCTATGGAATCTCTAGGGGACTAGTAACCTGTCACCAATACTCTGTATCTAAGACTTTACGATCCCGATACTTGTGTTACAAGTGACCTAGAAAAAGTCGATCTTTGAATTTTTGTCTCTCCAAAAGATAAACATAATTACTCCGAAACATGTATAATTGATTCTATATGATCCTAGAATGTATAATTTTGCAAGAAGTTAGTATTCCATTATGATTAACCTTTTTTATGCTAGGACGAACTCACCACGTAATTGCTGTAAAATAGGTAGGTATTTCGCCTCCTTTAATATGGAAATATTCCAATCTACATGATATTAATTTTATTCTAACCTTCATTTTCCTTTTATTGGAAAAATACCTCATTTCTACAACTGATGAGAACTAAGTTGAATAAGTTGATTTCTGAGTTAAGTACTTGCTGAGTAATTACAACTCTACGAGAATGATTGAGATTTGTAATTTATGTATGTATACGCAATTTTGCAATAATTATAACTAACACGTTACCTTTCGTAATTTAGGAAAGGAGAAAAAAAGACAATATATTATTACTAACAATACATATCCTCACGTGTTTTCATATATTTGGGGTGGAAGTATTTGTGTCTATGTCACTTTTGAAAAAACTATACGTTGTATACATGTATTTAGGCCTCTACTTCCCTAGCGAATTCGAAGTCAGAGATTATCGATCACCTTTGTAACGATCCTGGCAAATTACTCTGCGTCACTCACACTCATTAACCTTCTCATATAATTTTTCTGTTCATCACGATCAAGAATGCCTCAAATTTTATCTATTAATGTTCTACGTGGCTTACCCCGTCTTGCTACCTTGGCTATAATATAATTTCCAAAGCACAACTATCGCGAATATAAACTTGATCAGTATGTGAAATCGAAATATTTATATATTCTGTTGGTTTATAGGAATTCTAGAGCCCATGACATAGCAGTATTAAAAGTGAAATTAAATTCTGTCAACTTTTTATGGGCCAACAAAACATTACTACCGAGATCTTCGTTTGATTTGGCTGGTAAGTGGCATTTGTCTTTATATAAGTATGATATGTAGTAAAGGACAGAACATTTTAAATAAAGGTAGATTTCATAAATTCTATAACATGGCATAAATATCGCTGTAGTAATTAGTGTACGCGTGTACCCAGTTTTTCGTGCGTAGAACTATGTAGAAAAAAAAATTCCAGTATCTACTTTCGTTAGCCAGACTCTATTAGGTCCGCTTCTTAATATCTGAATTTGCAAACATACGAGTAGTAAGGCTGTATCTGCATCTACATAGTTGTTACTTGCTCTTTCTTCAATATCACTGAGAACTTTTTATTTATTTAATATAGTGTCTTAATACTTGTCATTTAAACTATTTTTTTCCTTAATGAGTATGTGCATATTATGTCTTATGTAAAATATAAGTAAAAAGAATTTTAACTAGCTGCCGCTCTATTCCCCATGTATGTATTTAATATGTCCCTCAGTTCGGTATAAGGTCTGATCAACTGGAAAAATTATAATCACATCATTATTCATTGAGTTCTGGATACCTCTTGGTAGGTGAATGATCAGAGATTGTTATAAATAGGACGACTTTAATTCAAATATCAGACTTCTAATCATTTAACAGGTGACTGTCACTTAACCGGCTATGGTATCAAAAACCTGACTACACAAGAGATGTCGCCCAGCTTGCAAGTTGCAAAGGCAAAGATTGTCTCCCTAGATGAATGCTTCAAGCGTCTCGGAGCCTATGTCTCTCCTAAGAGTGGTGATGGGATGCTGTGTGCTGTGGGTGAGGATGGAGCAGATGCGTGTCAGGTGAGGAGTTATGTGCCTTTCAGCTTGGTGTGTAAAAGGCATAACTTTGAACTGCAATTAATGCAGCTATCAAGTATTGTCAATATACGTAAATACGCAATTGCGGGGATTGTCCGAAACGCGAACCTAAGACTGACCCGCAATGGTTAATGCTCCTGATAGTATTAATTTGTTGGTCTTTTTAATGTCTTTCTACCCTCTCTCTTCTAATTTCTCTTTTTAACCTATCACTCCTAAAGTAATATGCCAAATTAACTTTAATTAGTAGAGTAAATATAAATAGCAAAGAGTACTACAATGTATCGAACAAACGTTTATAGACATGATTTTCTTTATTTTCTTTATTCCTCAATATGCATCAGCACCTTTCTATAATTTTTAGGACGAAAGCTGTTAAAAGCCAATGTATCATATAAAATCCATTCTACTACTCAATTCAATAGCAACTCCTGGAGATATAATATCTTGTTCTATGATTACTCTATAAAAAACAGTTACCAAGCATGTTCATTTTAATGTACGTGTAGTTTCTTTCTCTAGGGTGATTCAGGCAGCCCTATAATTTGCAATGACGTCATCCAGGGCGTAAGCAGCTACGGGCTGAGCTGCGGAGTGGTAGGCCTTCCGGGGGTCTACACCAGTGTGGGAGCACATCTCAAATGGATCACTAGTGTTATTCATACTTAGGTACTATAGTGAAGATGTAGAATAAAATGGTTGGTATTGTAATATGGAATTAAAGGTGTCGTGTTTAGATTGTTGAGATTGAATGTGCGTCGCGATAGCATGTCGTAAAAGTAATGAACTAGAGATATATAGTCGATGGGCTAACAACTTGTTACAAGTGTCGCGTGTAAATATAATAATGGCCTGGTATACTACGTACTTATATTAGTTATACGCATATTTTGGTGTTAAATGTTCGAATTATTATATTCGATAAGTTGTGATAGAGGCACGTCGTCAAAACACGTTATCAGTAATTATAATAATCTTGAATGGGTGGATGTGATATCAACCCTTTATACAATCTCATGACAACTTTATCACATCTTACCCACCAAGTTGGAGGTGATCTCTGCCTGCCCTCAGTAAGCAAACGGGCGTGATGTGTATGTATGCATGTCCATTCTATCTTTTTCACATGTTTTCTACTGTTTCAGAATAATGGATGAGATGTAAGGAAACAAGAAAACACGAAATGCCAACGGTCACACTTTATTATTAAGATAAACGTTTCATATAAGTAACTGCCAAAATATACATACTTAGCTTCAACACAATTTGTACATAACAACAACAACACGATAAGTTTTCAAACACACAAATATATGGTCACATTCACATTAAAGAAGTACGTAGTTTATAATAGTGGTATTCGAAATATCAGTGGCGTATCATCAACATTAAAATTTTATTGTGGTTTTCAATAGTTTGGAAGTCGATTTATAGGCAGTAAATTTTTATACACATTTACGAAAGTAATTAAAAATCTGCTCTCTGTTCAAAGTATAATGGTTACCTTCACAACCTACACCCTTTTTACTTATGTTTAAATAGGAAAATATCATAAATTGATCAATACGAAGAAACTGAATATGTATTGTCTATGGTATAGATAATATGAATATGTAAAAATTTTGAAAATTTTATGATTTGGAACTCTTTACATTTATTAAATAAATTTTGAATAACTAGTTAAAACCATTAAATGCATATGAAAATATTTAAGGGAAAATATTTAGGATTAGAATTCAATTTTTAACATTTAATAAAACTAATGATTTGAATTCATCACTACCAACTTCAGAAAATGAAATTAACTGAAAGTTTTTGGTTCTATGAGTAACACAGCCTGGTACCAAATACAGATTAATAATTTTATATTATTTAGACTTAAGTGACCACCAACAAATTTGTGTAAGCCGTAGGTCCATAGTAAGTCCATATTTCATTACGTAAAGCGTTCATACTCGTAAGTATACATCTGAAGATTTTATTGCATGCATATACAAAATACACTTGAAAAGAATCATTCATATCCTTAGGCAACTTTTTCTTGCCTAATGAAAATATATTTGATTCAAATAAAACTATCACTTATTTGTACTAACCAGGAACTTAAGTATCTACATTGAATAAAACTTGAAACTTTTCTTGGAATTACCACATTTCGCTTCAAAAGTTGTTCTAAATACAATCGAACATTATATCCTTCAGAAGCTTACTTTATAATATATTTACTTATTTTAAACTGTTTACACATATGTTCTATCCTAAATGGTCACAGAGTATTATGAATATATGCTATACTTGACAATGGCATAAAACCCGTTTTCAATAAATAATGTTTACACTGACATCTGTACTTTATTTCAATTCCAATTGAACCACGTTCTTTGTTGTGGAGTGGTGGGGGTTGGAGTACCTGGTGCAGAAGCTTTTGGCTCTTCTTGATTCGCCTCAGTGGCTTCGTCTATTGGGGCTTGCAACTGAAAAACACACATACGGATAAATTATGGGTGTGGTTTTGTACTTTCTCACCTAGAAAAAATATCTTTGGTCACTTCTAGCATAAATTCGACGGTATTTATCTGGCAAAGTGGTGAAAGATTGCTAGCTATCGCCTAATAGATCCCATTAGTCAAGTTAACTAGTTTTCACTTAGGTATGAAGGTGAACTTTTATAATTAGGGACCCTCCACTCAAAGACTCCTGACATACGTCAACATCTCTCATGACACGCAGATACTAGCCAAAAAGATACTTATCCGCTTAATGTCCAATTTTACTTTTACATCCAAGCTAAACAAACCAAAGCAGCACTTTTTATTTAGTTTCAAGTAATATTAATTTATAATCCTTATAGTAAATAAAATATCTTCAAATTGAAATTCAGACCATAATGAATGAATAACACACCTTGAGGTTAGTTCTCTCGTGCATCTCCTTCTCGTACTGCCTGACGTCCTCTATGGTCATGTCATGCCACTCGTCCATCCAGGTGAACGCCTGCCGGTGGCCTAGCACCAGGATTTCACGGATCACCTGCAATGTACATAATACAATTTAGAACATTTTACTCTATATGTGGTGAATGCAAAGATGTTTACGTTTCATTTTGGTGTAGGTTGTAGAGCCACAACATCTATATGTATAATAGAGCTATTGTTAGCAAGCACAAAGCCATTATACGACAACTTACAAATTTCCATTTACCTCCTCAATGTTTCATCTATAGCATCGCTTTTAAGACTATGATTATATTTTTGAGAGACTCGCGATTTTTATTTTTTTACAAGAAATCAGGATTTATCGCGTATATAACAAACAAAGTATTACGTCTACTACCCGACGTTTCGGTCATGTTGCAAAAATATACGCAATAAGTACCATTTTCTTGTAAAATACAATACGATTACCTTATGTAACTCAGAGGAGTTAATTAGTTTGATAATGCTACTATACAATGTTTCTTGAACATACTAAGCTAATATTTAAAAGGTTAGTAACTATAACCTGGAAACAAATTAAAATTCTGAACACTTACACTTTGCACATACTCTTCAACCTTAGTTTGCAGTCCCCACAGCTCAAATTTAGCAGCAACAGCCTTATAGCAGCACATAATGGGTTTAGTAGAATCCCTCCAGCCTTCTACGAGAGGACCTCGGCCAGTCTTCTCCGACTTGTAGAATCGAGGGTCTTCAGCCTCTTTGTAATGGTGAGGCTTAATGTTATCATATGCGATGTCAATGAAATCCACTTGCCGTGTCTCTAACTCTTCTTCGCTCAGGGATAAGCACTGGAAAGAATTTTATAGTGTTATTAAGTTTAATACATATTGTAGGTGTTAACCCCTGGAAGGAGGGTGGAGTGTTATTAACTTTGCAACATTATGTAGGTGTTAGAAACTTAATAACTTGGAACACTAGAAACTAGATTCTTTTTTTTATTGTCTAGATTCTACAAACAACATATGCTTCACGACTTGTGTATGCACACTCCTCGTTATATTGTGGCGGGGAAGTTTGAAGCTGAAGTGCCCATCTTCGAAATTCTGGCGTCATGTTAGGTATCAGCCACTCAAATCCCATGTTCACTAGATAGTTACTCCATTCGTTACGCGTCACCCAGTATAAATAAATGAAATACACATTTTTTAATTTCATTCATTGGTACATGCTAGAACCGGAATATGAATATTGGACCTCTAATAAGAAGTCAAGACTACAGCCGCAATAATATCCAATCTGAAGTAATGAAGAAAATTGTACCCACTACGTTTCTCATCTCAATAAATGCTAAATAAATATGAACTGACACATTATATTCGTATTCATAGTGTTAATGACTTACATTATCACTTGATCCATTATTATCTTCATATTTCGTTTGAATATACACACTAAACTTAGGCAGGAACGAGCACTGAAAAATAAAAATGCAATTAATTACATACATGCTTAATCCCTTACTTAATTCAAGGAAGATAGTCTCCTTAGTGACATTCATTGCATTTAAGTGATACATTGGTGAAAGGTTACTAGTCCATTAAATAGACACATAGGAAGAACAACATACTGAGTATGCATTGTTTTTAGGTTTCAGACCAGCACATACTTTATATGTATACTCATCTTTGTCTTGATGATTTCATGACTTCTACACATAACAATGGCAACCTAAGATACTAATTAACAGAGTGATAAATGATGATCCATAAAGGTGTTATTTTCTAAACACATCTGTATGTGTATATAGTTTGTACTAATGTCTTCTCAATAAGGAAGTACCATATATTAATGTTCAAATCAGAATTTCTTTTTAAGATGATTTCATGAATATAAAAGTCCAATTTTAACATTGTGTTGTGTGTTGTATCATAAAATACTTACTGTATATTCTTTAAGTAGCCAAAGATGTCAACATGAAACAAAATATTAAATACATATTAGAAATCTTAATAAGAATCAAGAATATAAAATTAAATTAAATCAATATTTAGAAAGATAATACCAACATACCTGTAATGGTGAATGGATAAAAGTTCCAAGACTTCTCCGTGACATAAAAAACTTTTGGTATCATTGCTTGTATCCAATAAGGGAGGTGGCTGGAATATTAAATAAATTTAAGCTACATTGGAAAGGCCAGGTAATATAAAAAGCATAACAAAGATTTTTCACTTTTATTGAACTGTGAGGGAAAACGTTGTGAAAAAAATTGCCTATGTTCAGGAATGTGTAATAGTAGGCACAGTAAAACAGTGGCATAGAATGCTAACTATCATAATAAAGTGCTATCTGGTGGATAGCGATTCAGCTGATGAGTTTTCGTGGGATATACCATCCAACTTCTTTGCTACCAAGTAAGTTAAATATTTGTTTAGTATATGTATGAATGTATGAAACCTTAAGGAAGCTCATACAAAGACATTAGTACTGTACCTGGACAAATGAATGCGTTTTTCTGTATATTGGCCTTTGCCATGGATTTCATGGTTGGCTTCTTCATTTTTAACTACTTCCACGCCTTCGCCGTCCGAAGATTGTTCAAAACTATGCCGAGCAATCATATACAACTGACCAATTTTGTACTGAAAAAAATAAGTAAGGCATAGATACAGCACAAAAATAAGGAACTGTTTTACTAATTAAAACATGTAATCATTGGACTTATAAACTAATTTACCTCTTCAACCGTCATGGGCATACAAATTCTGTATTCCTTCATTAAAACCATTTTATCGGAATATCTAAAACTTTTTATAACACAAGAATTAATTCATGTAATTACAAATATTATTAAGACTCAAACAAATTCCTTTGAAAAATGAATCTCTGCAACAATCTGGGACTCAATTCAATGATCAATGTAATTTTATTTTTATTTTTCTTACAATTCAATTCATAAAGTTTGTAGCATACTCTCAAAATGGATCACGAATATCAATATTTTTAAATAGGGGAAAGATTATTAATTATACACGCTAATAATAAGTATTCAACACTATTTAGTTAGGTACTTAAGTAGCGCACCTATTGATTTTTTGAGATTATTTTAAATAATACAATTTTATAAATAATAATTCAATAAACTATAAAAAATCTCATTAATAATATAAATAATCTCATTAATTATTGCAATTATAAATGCATTAATTATTTCAATCTTTTTTGGATAGTAAAGTATTCATTAAATCACGGTCGCAATTTTATAAACTATCAATTTTATACAGAACACAACTTCTTGATGAAAAATTTTTACCTCCCATTATGTGGTGTAACTGTATTTTCAAATAATATTTTTATGCATAAATGTGACTCATAATATCGAATTTATTCGCTATAACATCAAATAAGAAGTGAAAATCTATTTTTATCAGACACCTATTATTTCTAAAACGATGATTCTACATAAATATACATTCACGTCCTTCAATTCCTTTCTCGGTGGACCGCACCTCGCACATTTTTTATCTCCTAGGTCAAATATTGGGGTTGTGAAGTCGTATGGAACATTGGTAACAGGTTGCTATTCCATCGCCCAATTGATTCTTTTTACCCTTAGTAGCCTCCTACGACATAGGTACTGGGAAGATCGGCTGCTAGTCAGCATTCTTTTTACGTCCCAGCTAGCATGAGGCAATAATGATACCTCTGTTAGTTTAGTGGCCCTAGCTCAAAGAAGAATCAATGTGAAACTTGGGTATCTGAACCTAGAACCCTGAGGCATAATTATTATTGTACTTAGTAACATTATGTCTATCCTGTCAAAAAGAGGGTTTGAAAAGACCATAAAAATAATTACATCAGCAATTGCATTTAGACTCTGAATACCCCACATGGGCCACATTCCCGTAAAAGTATTTGTCTATGGTTATCCTTTCGTAAAGTTCATTATTATGCTTTACTAGTAAATAAAAGAAATATTTATGTTCATGATTTTTAATACAACTTAATAATATATAATCAACATACTTCACAATCTTTATCCCTCATATGACTTTTCAACAGAGTCAGTACCCAACATTAAAGCTGATCTTCTGTATCAATCTCTTAGGATTTTATTCTATTGTGTCTCACAATCTATCTCACAATACTTTCCACCCCAATAGTAGTAGTATTAGTAGTATTTTCTAAAATTTAATATAATATTTCATAATTATTCTAGCTTTATAAACCCATATCTCATAATTTCTCCTGTTTATATCATTAAGCTATCACCAGCTTTGCATGAGTATATATTTCATATTAACAAACAAACACAGATGTTATATCATCGAAATTATAAGTTCTCGTCTTGCTTATATCCACAACAGAAATGCCATTGATGCTGTGGAGACCTGTGTTAATAGGCAAAGACGACAATGTGACTGAAATAGAACCCCCTGGGTCTAAGAGTCCTAGTTTTCTATTAGAAATGCCACACCATAGTAAACTTGAGTCAGGATAAGACTTCAACTTTAGCACTAGATCCAGTTTTCTATCAGAGGCATTAGTGATTTTGCATTTAAAGTCAAAAGCTTCATCAACATACACCTTGTTTGGTAACTCCTCATAAGCAAGTCTAATATCTCCATAGTCTGGTGGATTCCTTTGCAACTGGCTAGTTTGTAATCTTCCTTTCTCTCCAAAACTAGATCTCCATACAATGTCCAATTTGCCTATATTCTTTGCAGCTATCATTAGTTTTATGTCTTTTGCAACTTGCTCCTTTGGGGTCAAGCAATATAGATATTGACAACTCTCTAGAGGTTGTAAGAGAGTCATATCGCCAAATACAGACAAACCATCATTGCATTCATTCAGCGCTTTAACTGTAAACTGTTGAGAACTCTCTAACGCCACCTGTTCAATCACAATAGTACCAGATGTTGTGTTTTGTATTTGGGCTTCCAAATACACATCATCGGAGGATGCATTGTACACTTTGGTTTTCACATCAAGTGGTTTCAAGACATCAAACTTGAAGAACTTTCTAAAGGAAGCCAATGTGTTAAAGGTAGACATATAAGTGACTTCACACACAAGAATATAAGGTCCAAGGTCTTTGACTTCATGGTGAATAACATCACTCAATGTTTCATCAACCCCAAGAAGAATGGGCACTTGGTTTTGCTGTGTTGTCAGTGGAATCCTTTGAGAGCTTGTTTGCAAATCTGCTTTGATAGACACACTAGACACTGGTTGGTTTGTTTTATTATGTACACAAACATAGCAAGAAAAAGTTTCACCTAGATAAATGCTGCCAAAACTCTGTGGGGCTAGCAAAAACTGCCCAATCGCCAATGTTTCCATGTTGGCTACTGCCGCAGCATCTTCTTTAAGGTTGTTATTAAATATGTTGCCTGGCAAATCTTTGGCATCAGATGTTACAATTCTAGGACTTACTAAGGCAGGTTTGGTAAGCCTCATTACTTTCAGAGCTACTAAATGATCAGTAGATTCTTTGGAATCCATTATGTTACTATTATTAATTGTACTGCATAAAAGATATAAGAAATATTAAAATGTCTGTCAGTCTCCCCGAAATCAAATGTTAACAAAGCTATATATGTTCATATTAGATAAATATACTAGTATTCAACTCACACTGACTGGTAATATTACTGAAGGAGCAAAATATAACTCTGATTTTCTCCTACTCCTTGAATAAACTTGGCTTGCTCGGTGTTAATCTAGTTCTTTTATAATAAACCATTCATAGAATGATTATTTAATTGTTATAGTATTCCAATGAAATTACAGCACAGTAATATAGCAATATCACAAATATTATAATTTTTTAGTTGGGTGACTGCTTCGTATTTTTGCAATGAAAAGTTTCAATGTTAATGCAACATAAATGAGAAATATTTTGAAAGAATTTAACCTATAACTAGAATATGTTCAAAGAAAAAAAAGCATTTAACTAATTATTTTTACTGTATAAAATAAAGAAACTATCTACTATTAAACTATCAATCCTAGTTAAATTAAAATAGAATACCTATTAATTACGAATTGGAATGAAAGAAAATATTTCTATATATATATTTTTTTTCACTGTCTGTGTCTCTGTAGAACTCTGTCATTCTGAATTCTGTCTGTTGCTCGCTCAAGTTTCCTTCAGTTTCAGTACTCTTCAGTGTTTATAATTAAGAATTTTATTTCTTGAAAGTATTTCCGCGTTAATATAAATTGCTCTGCTAATACCACGTTAAATAAAATCTTAAACTAGTTGGAATATTTTAATAAAATATTAACTGGATTCACCTCGGCTAAAACTATTGACTGATGTGGCCCAATCCAGTAAGAACAAATAGTTATATTTGAATAAAAAGTGTATGGACAACATCAATAAATATTTTATAAAAACAGACTAAATCATGGCATATCAAACTCTATATCAAGAGTATCTCCTAATACCGCCAGTCACCAGAGCATACACAACGGCTTGCGTTATCACAACTTTGGCAGTTGTAAGTACCTTACATTATTTATATTTTAATACAATTGAACAGGTTATTATTTTATCTAAATCTTGGTAAAATGCCTTATGATTTTGTGTTACACAAGGCTTTCGGACTCGCAACCATTCAAGATTGCTTAATTACTGGTCCTTTCTGTATAGGAATAGACAGAAACACTTTGTTTAAAAGTGTAGCTTATTACCCTAATAGTAAAATGTTTCTAAGTCTTGTTAGTTTGAGCTTCAAACTTTTTCATAAATCTGCATACAATATCAAATCCCACAGATACCCCCCACTGCTTATATAGACCGTGTTGGTACATCACAGTTCTATTAATTAAACCTTTTAAATACTTCTAGATATAGGCAATAAAAATTCAAAAATCTTCATAAATATATTTAAATCCATTCCATATTGTGTAAAGGTTCAAAGTGCAATGAGTTAATACTTATTTTTTGTTACAGCAATTAGATATATGCAGTCCATTTGATCTGTATTTCAATCCAATATTAATAGTGAAAAGATACCAACTATGGAGGCTGATTTCCACATTCCTGTTCTTTGGAAACCTTGGGTTCAATTTCTTTTTCAATATGATATTCACTTATAAATACTGTAGAATGTTAGAAGAAGGATCTTTTCGAGGGAAAACATCTGATTTCGTTATAATGTTTCTGTTTGGAGCTGTTCTAATGATTGTATCCTTTTCAATATAATTACTGAATCTATTTCTATATATGTTACAATGTAATGGTAAGAATTTTTATATCTGCCTCATGCGAACCTGGAATGCAAAAAGCCTGTCACTTATCCCATGGAGTGCAGGATTGTGGCTGAAGAATGGGGCAAAATCCTAGGGAAACAAGGGTCATGTAGCTTGTGAAGAAGTGTGTGGCTGGCAGGAGCTGGAAATTGCAGAGCACTACTATCCCATGTTGTCTTGGTGTTAAAATAGAATATTAGTGATGATTTGCGGAAACCATTCATCTTTAGTCCCTTCCCATCTAGAATATAAGTTTATTATTATTGTGCCCAGTCCATTATTAGATTTTCTTTCTTTTCTTTTTATTTAAAATTTTTCTAAACAAAATACCACATTATAACGAACAAATATGTGACTATTGATAGTCTTTGCCTATTCCGTTGGGGGCATAGAGGTGTGAATATATATGTATGTAATGAACAAATAAAATGTCTCTTTGTTTAAATACCTATTCAGGTTCATAGAAGTTTAGATATATAATTTCCTTAATAAACATAAACACAGGTCTGTGCTTTCTTCGTCAACTTACTATTTTTAGGTCAAGCTTTCACTATAATGATTGTGTACATATGGTCGCGACGCAATGTGTTTGTTAGGATGAATTTCTTTGGATTGTTGAATTTCCAGGTTGGTATATTAAAATTTTCATTATTAATATGACAAATATGACTCTACAAGACTGTGATTGAAAGTCTCATTGAATTGAGTATCTACACACCTGTAAGACTACCATATACTAGATTTGTAATAATGAACATAAAATAATCCTAATTGTTATTACAATTGAAAAGGCTATCACTTGTGTAAACTCAAGTGTTGTTTACATAAATGCAATTGCATTAAAAGTACTACAGATATAATTTTATTCTCCATAGTTATTAATTGAATTGTTCTTTAGTTCTCTACCCATAGATTATGACTTAGGATATTATCAATTATATATACATTGATTGTATTATAGTCTTCCTTAATGTTTAACCATGACCTTTTGACTCTTTGTATTACTATAATCCCCATTTATTATTTACTTATAATGCATTTGGTTGGTTAAATGCGTATTTAATGAATACACATTTATTTAAAGAATAATGTTGTCATGTCATATTCAAACACTCATTAGTGCCTTTGTCTGAATTCTATTATTCCAATATCTGAATTTTGCAATGGTATGTCATGGATTAAATTAAATTATGAAGAATAAATACACTATGAGTTACGACCTCAACTTAAGACAAAATAGAAAAAATTACAAAAAACTGATATAAAAAAAAGTGTTGATAACATCTTATATACTGGAGGGAAATAGAATTTTTATGCTAACTAGAATGTTATAGAGTTAAAAAGTAGTAGTAACTAATATAAAAAACTATTTTCATATGTTTTCAGGCGCCATATTTGCCGTGGGTTCTGTTAGGGTTCTCAGTGCTCTTGGGCAATTCAATATCCGTGGATTTGGTGGGAATGGCCATTGGGCACATTTACTTCTTCTTGGAGGACGTTTTGCCACCACAACGCGGTGGCCGAAGGATACTCAAGTCGCCAAAGTTCTTGTAAGTTTATAAAATAAAATACAAATGACAGCTACATTTATAAATTAAGTCAGATATTAGCCTACAGTAATCAGAAAATTATAAAATCAAAGTAATTAGGAATTTCCTTTCGTTTATGTTTTGCTGGGGATCCAACCTGGACTACAGATCCCAATCAATCCAGCAAAGAAAAATACGACTATACCTAATATAGATTTATTTTTATCAAATAAAAAGGTATTAGTTGCGCCAATACTGATTGACGTCAAATCCTCGTCACGTCACGTAGAGTACCCGCCACATAAGGTGGCAGTAGACAAACTTGGAACTAAATTTGACGTTTCCGCCATTGCGTGTTATTTTGTATGAAAGGTAAATTTAGTATTACCAGCGTTGTGTTTTTTGCCCACTCTTTGTATTTTTTATGTTTGTTAAGGGTGATTATAATAAATTGATTTCTGGAGTTTCTTGTTAGTTCTTCTCCAAGGGTCTCCGCTGAACTTCTTCTTCTCAATCGTTACGCTCTTATCAGAGCGGTCGTGGTCTTCATGACGTGGCATCTTGAGCAGCCGAAATGGTTGGTGAACTAACCTCGGTAAAAATATGTAAAGACAATGCTCAGTGCCATGTTTGAAATAGTTTTTTTACATACATACATACACATCACGCCTGATTCCCTGTAGAGGGGTAGGCAGAGATCACGGATCCCCATTTGTCCCGATCCTGACAGACCACTTTCGCTTCATTGACATTCATACATTCTCTAATACACTCTCGGCGGTTATAGGTACTCCTAACGTCACCTTTTTTCAATATAGCGTCTATCTGACTGTTACATATATGTCTTATTAGGCCGGCCCCTACGTAACCGCCCTTCCACTTCACTCATATATTCCTTTTGTCAATATATAGTTTTGTTAATTTGTACTTAGATCATAAAATAACTTTCAAAGAGAGCTTATGATAGGGCCTATTTTGAATAAAAATATTTTGACTTTTGACTTTGGTATATTAATTTGTTTTATTTGAGTTTATAGCTCTGCAACCAAAGATCGTTACAAATGAAACCTCAATATAATGTATCGAGCCGTATGGCACAGTGAGTGCTAGTTTTGGCGTGTTTACTGGCAACACTGGATTACGCGACTGTGGCGACGCCTCCAACTGCCACCTTATGTGGCGGGTACTCTATGCAGAGATTCGATCTCTTTTTTTTTTGTTTATTTTTAATTGTTGTTGCAGGCAAAAGCTTCTAGATCCAGTGCCAGAGGAGCCAGAGTATGTACGGTTACCTGATATGGCCAATCTCAGACCCGAAAACTTTGATTGGGCGGATGGCAACAACTAGGATAAAGTCATAAGAGTTATATTTATGTAAAGTTATTTAAAAGTTATATTGTGATTATATAAATGGGACTGAAAACAGTCAAAAGCAATTTTATTTCTTTCTTTTAGACACAACAGTTTGTCCTATATTCTTTCAATTGTTGAACAAACTCGCAAGGAAGTTTGTAGATACATATTAAGAGGTAAACCTTATATAAACTTTGCATCATGTCCGAACTTTCTTATTTTTAGGTTTTGCTAGAAAGCTACGAGTTGTTGTTATTATAAATTATTTAACAATCTTAGATATACAATTAAATGTGTTTCCATTGACTGTAAACTGTCCATCAGACTGAAAAAGTATACAAACTGAACTTCTCCGGACTTTATTGACTATATGAATCTTGTTGAACAACCACATTGTGACTTTCACATCGCCATATGTATGACTGACTATCATCATTAAATAGGAACAAGGATTAAATAAACAAATGAATCAAATTTTATAATCGTTTATTTCTAAAAAGCTACATAGCATTTCGGAAAAAGTTACAATTTTCTACCATGAATATTGATTTAAAAATGCTATAAACATCATAATGTAATATTTTAATGATTACTTCTTGCGCTCCTGAATGACAATCATAACAAACGAAATGTTCACAAGACGTTTTACACATTCAAATGTTTCGAATAAGTGGATAAACAGTGTTTCACTTAACCAATGCAATGAATATTAAATTAGATTTTAAAATGCATATTCCATTTTGTTAAGATATAAAATATTTACTGGGTCAGGGTAGGAACTTAAATATTTGTTTCTCTGTACTGTTTGCAAGCTAAATCTGTTCACGGATTAAATATGGATTATCTCAATTATAAGGGAATAGCCTGCAGGGTTAAATCATCTCATAATCGAAAACTTGTCTAGTGGAATATAGGACTGGCAGCAATCGCCGTTTTCAAATCCCACCAAAGATTGCTTCCTATTTACAATGTTAAGAATGAAGATTTATTAATACTTAATTTAAACAGTTTATTTTACAAAACAAATTGTACAAAACTAAATATCACACGAACCGTACGAAGCCCGTACCATACAAAAACCAGACATGCAATTCACAAACAGAGCGACTTTGTAACATTTCGTTAGACTACAATTATTAACAACATATATAACTATTTTCAGTCTTCATTCAAACACCAAAACAATCCGTAATAATAGATTCGGTAACCCATTATTCCAATCAACCTTAAAATAAGCTAGGTTCATGAGGAGGAACTTTTACATACAAATTAATATATGCGCAATATTACGGTTCATATTGGTTTGGATAAAAAGAGCGTAGAAATTTAAAATCAAGTAAAAAGTTCGTACTTGGCCATTTAATAACGATTGTCGAAGACTTATAGAAAAAACATAATACATACAATAAAATTAATAACTATTATATTATAATTTTTATGAATCAAATATTTGAATGAGCAATAGGCTTGTGTCCACTAAAAAATAATAGGTCATGTTGTAATATATATAACTTCATTATTATGTATAGAAGTAAACACAATTATTTATTTATTATAAAAATGTAAGATTATTAATATTTTTCATTATTTAAAACCGAAAAATATAAATTTAATCACGTGACAGTGAACGCCAATCAGAGAGCGTGACGTCAGTCAGTGCGTGCGCCATTGTTGTTGTTGACGTTTTAGTAGTAAATACACAAACCCAGTAACAATTATTCGCCGATTTTTGCAAAAAAACTTCTGAATTATCGATATTTCAAAAGGTTGAGATAAATAGCTATGGAGTCCGGATTTAGTAAAGCAAATTCGACTAATCTACCAAAAATTGACGCTGTTATGCTCGGAACATGTTATGGAAATGATATTAGAAGTATCTTCTAGAAATGAACTTGTTGTACAACTTGTATTATATTCATTTAGACACTCTGCAATGGTCTCAGTTCTTCGTTTCTTTACAATGTATGGCCGTTCTATGATGCTGCTCATTCGTTTTCTTCTGTCTTCTTGGCACTCAAACTTTGTTGGAATGCAACCTGATTTCATAAGTATCTTTGATACTTTTCCCATGATTTGATATTCCATAAAATTCGTCATATCGTTTGGCATCTAGAAAAATAACAATAACCTGTATTTAACAATGATACCTACAACATAAAATCTCAGATTACATCAGTTAGTACAAAATTAAGTCAGAATGAAAATAGCCTCAAATAATTTAATAGCTACATTTCCAAAGTGTTTTTTTCATTGTAATATAGGTACAGGGACTGGAAAGTCATCTTTGTTTAAATACTTACATCAAAATGATCTTCGCAAAAGTACATTCTTGAATCTACAGACAAAATACGGGCATCATCCCTCCGTGCAAGTTTTAACCACTTTCTCCGTATTTGTTCATTCATGGGAACTCTTACAAACAATTTGTTTGGTGTCATTACACTTGTGCTTTTACACTCAGGCACTACGCAATACTTATAAAACATGGAATTCATTTTTAAATTATTAAATGTAAAAAAAGTATTCACGTTCACGGTTTGTTTTGGTTTGGACGCACTGAATGACGTCATTGAAGACGCCACGACAGTTTAGAGCGTTTTCATGAAATATTCGAACAGGTTTTTTAAAAACCGTAAATAATTATGTTAGTGATTGATTATTGTAGAAATATTAACTTATTTCCGATATATATGTAAGAAAGAAAAGAATGAACCACTAATTACATTTTAGGACACAAGCCTATAGTATACAAGTATATGGATCATAAACTTAGCTTATTTCATCATCTAAACCATGGCTTTAAATTTGTTCCTATTAATTTGTTTAGTTGCACCAAATGCCCAGTTTGTCTCCTGTTGCATTCAAACGAGAACGCTTACGAGACAATTGAGATTTCGGTTACAATCATTTTAAGTTTTCATATTCTCAAATCTTGAAAATCTTTACTTATGCGGGATTCAATAATACAAATCCGACATTATTCAAATTACATTTGCTTCTTTTACAAAATGTTTTTGAAATCACTTAATTTCTGAAGCTTGAAATGCACCGATGTGACTTAAACAGAATTTTCCAACATATTATGAGAACAACTGAAATAAGGTAATAGCTGACTTGACTACAGATGAGATAGTATGGAACATACTAACGATACAGGGACTTAATGTTCTCATATTGAGCTATTTAACACCTAATGAGAATTATCTACGCGAGTAAGTAGCTATCGAAACTATAAACGAAGATGTTTCCTATTCTATGACCAAAGTATCACATTAGCAAAACAAAAGCCAGAACTCAATCGAATTGCTTTAACTTTGCCAGCAAGCTATCTAAAGTCTTTTCTAGAATCGACAATATATTTGGTGAAGTCTCTACCTAACCGCATAGTAAAGAAAAACCCTAGTCCGCCTCATATTCAAAAGTTAAATATAGAATCATCGTATCACAATTTTAGGATTCGTTTGTCGTTTTCACATTTACATCACAATGATTCTGTACCCGAACATTCAATTCAACGTTGACATACACTCAAAGATCAATCAATTTACCCTCAAAAACCGAGTTAGTGTCACAGATAAAAAATAATTTCAAGAGTTTTTAGTTACAAATTCGCAAAAACATTTGTCGTAAATTACCACCATATTTTTTAATTATAAATCAAAATTCAGTGGCCTATAAATGAGGACATTTTCATAGCGCTACAATCGCCAGTAGCACCGTTATGTCGTCTGGTTTGCCCCCTGGAAACAAAAGAGAACAACCATATTAGAAAATGATAAAAAAAACTATGACTATCTGGTTAACATGTGGGTTCAAGGTGTCCATAGAATTACTACCTTCGCAATTGTGGAGGTGGAAACCTGAACCTCTGACTACCCCGCAAGGGTTAATGGTCGTGAATGCGTTTGTTTTTTTTGTTTTTGTTATAAAAAACAATGGTCAACTAATCTGATAGGACGGATCTGAATATATATTTACATAAAACACTTTGACAGAACGATGGAGATGTCATATATTACGTTCGACGCTGACTATAAGGTAAAAAGTGGGTTTCCAGTGGCAAAGACCGCCACAAAGCTCACATGATCGTGATAACTTAACCCCTTAACCACTGCGAAATAATACACTCATGATGTATTTACATGCATTATTTCCCTGTCATTGTAACATTATAACCTATTTTGATACACACCTATAGCGTCGATTCCATTTTTCCGCGCGCTCTTCGCGAACGGAGACATGTAGCACCCGTCAAAGGACAGATTCCTCGCCATCCACGCTATGGAGTTGGCGACACTCTGCAGATTCTCTGTGTTCTTTCCGTCCACGGCTAGCTCATGGGCTCTGCGCATTTCAGCCACCAGCACGTTCTCGGGCACGTTGTCGAATACCCCGTCAGTGGCAACGAGGATCACGTCGCCGCATTCCACTGGGAATTCCGCTGTGTCTGCCGCTTCGGGCCTGAAAGGAGATACGGGGTTAAGTACGTGACAATATACTGAAGAATAAAAAAATCGTGTAAATAATATCTAATCGGATAAAATGAGATCTGTGATGTTTATCTACTCCTATATAGAGAGACGAGAGCAATATGTTTGTATGTAATATATAGATATGTGATGTCTAAAGCAGTGTACTGGATACCGAGACACTAAAACTGGGAAATTAAGTCTTAGCTTCAGGTGCGTGTTAATTAAAATTATATTCCAAATTCAACATTCTTTAACAAATGTGCCTGTGACGTAACCAATCATCGATATCCCATATTAAAACCCTCAACTTCGAATATTTCGTTAAATGTGTGTGGAGATATCAAGTGTTGGATATTCTCTATACCTCATCGATTATGCTCGTAAATAAGTCGATGCTTATAGTGCGTAATAAAGTTTTATCTACTATGAATGGTTGACGGCGTACTGCATTCAAGACATTAAAATGACATTGAGAGGAAAAGTTAATTGAACTCCATTTTATTTCCAAGCCACACATACAAAAACAAATAATAAACAAAAATGTCGTAACAAGCCATCATGTGCTGAGTTGGACAGTAGCCAATGTACTAAAAATACTATTATTAGAATAACACAAAATTTCTCATTGTGGTATGTGCACATGATTGAAGCGAATGCTTTTACTAAAACATTTATTTGTTCGCAAAACATGTGGCTATGAATAACATCGCACACATCCATATAGTGACATTTATATTTAGCACAACGCAATTTCTTACTGAATCTTACGTGAAATTTATATCTGCTTTGTATATGAAAATATTGATATCCAGCACTATACATCTACAGTGTATTAAATACATTGTAGAAACGAATACTCATAAGAACTTAATCTAATTTTATTACTATACGAGCATAAAAATAAAAACTATTATACTAGTTCTTCAAGGATATTGTAATTGAATATGTACTTCATTCAACTATTACTTCACTTAGTACTTATTTTTGTATAATTGTTCGTATTTTTCGTTGTATTTGTAACAATAAAAAGATTACCCAATTACTATGCTAGATCCTAGTGTTAAAATAGTTCATAAATTTATGAGCGATATTTGGCAATAATACACCTAGTAGATATATCCATACAGATATCTAATTCCGCTGATCAAATGACGGACTTTGAACGGCTCTCAAATAGAATAAACAACGATGATTGTGCCTAGAGATGCAATTAAATGCAAATACATTCCCATTCTAGCTAGAGCACAAACTTTAGTAGATATCTCCATATTTTTATAATAACCTACTTTTGCTTCAACATTGGCATAAAATACCAGGTTACCAAGAAAGGTACACATATTTATAAAGCTGATGATATCAAACAAACTTCAATAACTGATAAATACTAGAAAAGCAAATACTCACATCTTATCACTGTGCTAATGAAATATAGGTATAGATAGAAATAATAAGGAAAATTAAATCATAGATTAAAATCAGAGTATCAACCTACCTAGTACACAAAAATTGTAATCGAAATCTTAAAAATACGATACAGACATTAAGGGTCACCAATATTTCGGTATATTACAATAATTGTAATATTTTATTATTGAAATTATCTAGATATAAGCTGAATTATGTACGCTGTTAGCTAGCATGAAGCTATTTAAAATATATATTACCAAGAGCTATATGGGTCACTAAATGTATGTACATAAACTACTAACCTATAACGCCCAATTCATAAAGAATCTTGAAAGTATAGCATCTCAGTAAACATAATACATCATGCGTTCTAAAAACGCTTGTTAGGTTGCCTAACTGTATTTCAGAGATAACTAGCAAAATGTAAAGAAAACTGTCAAGATAAACGTTGACACAAAAACCTTGATTAAAAACCTAATTTCACATTAGACTTGCGTGATTCTTAAATGCAGGCTAAATTTATCGAACGGAATATTTATTACAATAATTGATTTAAAATCCTTCCTATAACATAAATTAAATATATGGGAAATACTGTAATGTTAACACTGGTAAATCATTACCCTGTTTACGAATATTAAATACATATGTACCAATTTGATAACCTTTTGCTGGTACGATATCAGATATAATGTTGATTAAGCTTTCTGGGCTAACAACGTAGATGCAAACAACATTCGTTATCTGACTGAGATTCTAGCTATTTTTGTGCAAATGTAAATAATATATCCATGCAGTATTTTAAATAAAATTTACTCAAATCACTCATTCATTCAATTAAATATCGTATTATAAATGAATCACAAAGTGATCAAAAACAATTCCATCAACTAGATCTCACAGATTTTATCGAACTTCATAAAAAGTAATTAATTCGAAATGAGCTTTCACCTATTGAAGTGTCGACAGCTGTCAAGTGGAATAGAACTATTCTTGCGTGACGAACTTCGACTTTTAGTCTTGATTGGTTACCCTTCGTAATTGCAAAACGTACGAACGTATTTGTAAATAAATCTTAGTCAAATAAAGATATTTATATGATTTTTGTGTTGAGAGACAATACTATGGAAATCTACCTCTCAGTCTGGTAGTTAACATGGCAACATACGCATAACTACCGATATTTTTGAGAGGTCAAGAAGTTAGCGTATCTAATCATCCAAATTATTGAACAAACGGTGTATGGCACATCAAATCCACTTTACACTAACGTGACAGGTGATGATCCGTGTTGTCGTGTATAGGCGCTAACTATTGTCTATCGATTGCACATGCCTAGGTACAGACACCTTATAAAGACTAATACTGTTTCAAGGATGTTTTTGTTTCAGTTAAAAAGTTTCCAGATTAAAAAAAGCCCTTACACATTTTTTATTACTAATTCTTAAGGCGATCATGAAATTCATGTCATTAACTAAGTCAAATTTAAATAACCTTACTATACATGACTGATAAAACTTAAATGTAATATACAGAATGGAAAAAACTATTTTTCATTAGTTACGTACAATTAAAAAAGGTACTCCTAAAACTACAGCAGTGTAATAAAATAAGACGAAACAGTAGATTCCACAACTGTGAATATTTGTATATCTGTAGCAATATTATAGCTCTCACCTGTCACTCAGAACATTCCTATCCTGGCCTGGAGGTGGCAAGCTCAGCTGGTAAGGCGTATTGAAGTAATGCTGCTGCTCATGGGAACGGTACACCACTCGACCATTTCGCACCACCATGTAGCCACTGTCACCAATATTGGCTGCCCTCATCACACTCTCATTGCGATCGAGGATCATAACACACGCTGTACTACTACCTAAAATGTAAAAAGATTATGTTAGTTATTGTTAATGATATAAAGAAGGGTGACAATATTTTACATACCATTATAGTTGCTTTTATAGTGCTAAAGAATGAGATTAGAAGTAACTAGAACTGGACAGTATGAATGCAATTGGATGTTATCAACTGCAAGTGGATCTGTAATCTCTGTTTATCACTCTTAAGGCAGACAGGCTTAATGTGGATTTACAAATCTAAGTATATGAAAAAAAATAAGTCAGTGATTGGTAAGTTGGCATAATAACTATCTCTTCTATTTTTATTACTCTAATAATCATTTATTTTAAAATCTGCATTTCAGCCAACTTAGAACAGTGTCCAATAAGACTTCCAAGGTTATTTCATAATACTTGGCTCTTAAAATAATAATTAGCTCAGTAACATTCTTACCAAAGTAATACTTTATTTAAAAATGTATGCAAATTTTGAACATAAGTATCCAATTATAGAATCAGCTGGAATTAAGCCAATAATTAAAAATACATACATTCTGACACAGCTATGTAAGATTACTCCTAAAAATAAGTTTATTTATGCTTTATACAAGTGTTCTGGGATGAATTTGAAATTTAAACAGGATAAATAGTGTTGTTATTGGAACAGACTATTAAAACAGACAACAGACAATAAATAAAGATACAGGTAACACTACATTATTTTACCTATTTTTTATATCAGTAGTATGGGTTCTATTATAATATATCTAGTTACTCACTCTGACTATACCACAAGGGCTAATAGTCATAAATGTTTGTCTTATCAACCTATTGTGTGTTGAATTGACACAACTGTTGATGACTTAGGTGTTTGAGTGTCAAGATATTAAAGGTGTGTATAGTTATATTATATAGTAATATTAATGAGATAATAAATAATAAGTTTAATTTCTCCTTCACATAAACATTAATACTAATTTGTCTGTTAAAATGCCTCAAACAACTAAAAAGGAATGTTCATAGGTAAAAGTCAGATTTATCACACTGTTATATACCTTTTCAAACATTAAGGAAATCGTACACATTTATCAATGTAGACACTTACCTAAGATTGGTTTTTTGTGCTGCAGCAATTCATAATAAGATTTAGCTAGAAGATCACTAGGTTCTGATGGCTTGAACTGTCCCAGCTTGACAAGCCTCTCACATGTTCTCATCAGGTAGGAGGAAAACTCTCCCGGATCTATGCCATATGCCCTCCAACCTCCCACTCCATCTGCAACACCTACAAGGAAAACAACCTATTAAGTTCCCAATCCTCTTATTAAAAAAAAAATATTGAAACCAAGTGACTCACAAATACAAAATAATTAAATGCACATCAAAAATATAGCTAAACATACAACAAAGGATAGGTTTGGTTTTAAATAATAGCCCTTATAAAATGTTTTAGTTAAATGCTAAATTAATTTTGTTAGTTGGGTTGGTTTGATTTGTTGTTTGCCAATTGCCTACCCTGATGTCCTGTACTCATTACTAATATGTTATAATTTAACTACATATAAAATAAACATTTGACCATTCTCAGTATGTATTTACCACTATTGTGACCACTCTCAGTGTTGTCATTATAAAATGGAATATTTAAAATATGCTAATTATATTACTATCATTTTGACCCACACTTAATCAATGATTTTACAGATTCCAAGGTAAGAAAAGCAGTAGGCTGATTAAAAAGTGATTTTATTGTTGCACAATAAGCTGTAAACATCTCATAAATTATTGAAAAGATTCTTGACTTTATATTTTTTTAAATTTTAGTTTATAAACAGATATATTATAAAATGAATACAGGAATGACTAACATATAATTCATAATGACCAAACCTATATTATTACAGTATAATCTCACTAATCCGGCATTTCGATAGATCGGTACGTCCAATAATCCGGCACCCAAACTTATCCCGTGCACGTGCTTACGTATTTGTTTTTTTTTCATGTGAGAATAGTTTATAGTTTAAAATGTCTAATAAACGCAAACACAAGGCACTAGATTTGAATAATGATAATCGAATACATCACATACATTGATTTCCTCTATGAAAAGTTTTATTTTGTTCATTACCTATTGCTACTTTTTCTTCATAATCCAGTAATCCGAACATTCCAATAATCCGGCACTCAACGGTTTTTAATAGGGCTGGATTAATGAGATTATACTGTATAACATTTAAATTATTTTTAAACTAGGAAAATTTACCATGATATATCAAAAATTATAGTTAGTACATGCTTTATTACTAGCAAAATATAAATTTTATTGTATTTTTGGTGTAGATTATCATTATTTTAGAAATAAATCTGGTAGATATTGATGGTTGGACCATTGGTTTATATGATAATTTAAAGATTTTGCAGAATGCGACTACTTAACACATTTATGAAATTATTAGCGCCTCCAAGTCTACTCTGCGGCCAAAAATGAAATTACAAGCTGTTGTTAGTAACAATAATCAATAACTTGTCATAGAACAGCTTCATATGTGGGGTGACTATCTATCTGGTGAACTGCAGTTTCGATGCAGTCATATATAATAACTTCACAATTATGTAGATGCACATAAAATTATTTGACTGTTATACAAGGATAAATGGTAGACAAGCAAATGTTATATACATTAACTAGATTATACACAATAATATTCAAGACAGTTTGCTTTAGTTTTATCAGTATTATCTAGCATTTAATTTAAGAACAACATGTGTAATGTGCTTCAGGAGTAACATATTATTTGCAAGGAGATTCCCAATAACAGCATAGGATATAATAAATCATAATTACCAATGACATCCGCATTGTTAGCCTGTGTGGAGAACCATGCATCGTCTCCGAATTGGCCTTTTTGATTCCGACCGTTTTTTATATCTTTAGGAAATCCACATACTACGGATACCAAATACGGATGTTTGGAGTTAACATTTGTTTCAGCTGCGCTGGATATGCTAGCAAGTCCACTTCTTATAGCACGTGATAACACCCTACCAGTCCATAATACAGACTGCATCATTCATCCGATTTTTAATTTTGCACTTTGACACCAGCCATTTAGCACATTCTGTTCAATGGTAACCTCATGATGATACACAAACACCTAACAAGCAAACTCACACTAGTATTCACACAACACCACAAAGAAACATTCGAGCAGAAATGATGATGGGATAAACTACACGACAATACTATCTCAACTCCACTTTTCTTCTCTAAATAAAAATATAATCTGCGTTCAACAATCACCTTTGATCTTGTGACTATTTTTTTATTTATATTATTTATTTTCTGTTCTACTACAAAAATGTACGTTGAGAGTAAAATGAAGGATCAATCACACGTTGGACGAATTTATTACAATGTTTTTGTATAGTATATAATTATTTAAGAACACTTATATTCAGTATGTGTGATCGAGACTTCTTTAATAAAGTAAAAAATGTGCAAGAATCTAAAACTTTTACACTATAACCTGTAATTTTTATTATATATTTGACAAACAAAGAAAACATAGACACACAAACAAAATTGAATTTGAAGGTCCTTGTAACTTTTAATTAAATCACATGCATTTTATATCCATATAATTAACGTTTTAAACCGATCAACAAAACTTGATGCTTTATATTATATGGGAGAATCTTTGGTTTATTGATCGGAAATGTAGGTACATGACTGAGCTTAATACCAAATGACAGTTACATGACAACTTGACATTTTGACCATCATAGACAAAAGGCGTTGTAGAGGATTTCGTCGGGTCTCTGATTTTGCAGAAAAATAGTGTTTCTGATGACGGCTGCACAATTTTGGTGAATTAGTGGGTTCAAGCCGACATCAAAACAACTTTGTCCTGTGTAGTGATATTATCACTATACCTATTTCGTGTTTAAAAGTTACTCAAAAGCCTAAAACTGGTGTTCGACAAGTCACTTGGCAATATGCCTACCGTCAGGGGCGATGGAATGCGGGGCCTCGCCGTGTTCATATCGGATATACGAAATTGTAAAAGTAAAGAGGCGGAAATAAAACGAATAAACAAGGAGCTAGCCAACATACGAAGTAAGTTTAAAGGTGATAAGACTTTGGACGGATACCAGAAGAAAAAGTATGTGTGCAAGTTACTTTTCATCTTCCTTCTTGGTCATGATATTGATTTTGGACATATGGAAGCGGTAAATCTTCTCTCTTCAAATAAATACTCAGAAAAACAGATTGGATACTTATTCATTTCTGTGCTGGTAAACACTAACAGTGACCTTATTAATTTGATCATCCAGAGTATCAAAAATGATCTGCAGTCTCGAAATCCAATCCATGTCAACTTAGCATTACAGTGCATTGCCAATATTGGCAGTAAAGATATGGCTGAAGCATTTGGCACAGAAATACCCAAGTTATTAGTGTCTGGTGACACAATGGATGTTGTTAAACAGTCAGCTGCTCTCTGCTTATTGCGGTTATACAGAATAGCCCCAAACATTATATCAGGCGGTGAATGGACTTCCAGGATCATACATTTGTTAAATGATCCCCATATGGGTGTGGTTACTGCTGCTGTTTCCCTTATTGATGCTTTGGTCAAACAGAGGCCTGATGAATATAAGGGATGTGTAACATTGGCTGTTGCAAGATTAAGCAGAATAGTGACAGCTAGTTACACAGATTTACAAGATTATACATACTATTTCGTTCCAGCCCCTTGGTTATCAGTGAAGCTCTTGCGTCTTCTGCAGAACTATAACCCTGCTTCCAAAGAGCCAGGTGTGTGGGGCCGCCTACTTGAATGTCTCGAAACCATTTTTAACAAAGCACAAGAGCCACCTAAATCAAAGAAAGTACAACATTCCAATGCTAAAAATGCTGTCCTTTTTGAAGCTATAAGTTTGATTATCCACAATGATAGCGAACCCAACTTACTGGTACGGGCCTGCAACCAACTGGGCCAGTTCCTTAGTAACCGAGAGACCAATTTGCGTTATTTGGCTTTAGAATCAATGTGCCATTTGGCTAATTCAGAATTTTCTCATGAAGCTGTGAAAAAACACCAAGAAGTTGTCATTTTGTCTATGAAAATGGAAAAAGATGTGTCTGTAAGACAACAAGCAGTTGATCTCCTTTATGTCATGTGTGACAAGACTAATGCAGAAGAGATAGTGCAAGAGATGTTGGCATACTTAGAAACTGCTGATTACTCTATTCGGGAAGAAATGGTTCTGAAAGTGGCTATACTAGCTGAAAAATACGCTACAGATTTTACCTGGTATGTAGATGTAATTCTTAACCTAATTAGAATTGCTGGTGATTATGTGTCTGAAGAGGTGTGGTACAGAGTCATTCAGATTGTTATAAACAGAGAAGAAGTGCAAGGTTATGCTGCCAAAACTGTGTTTGAAGCTCTTCAAGCACCCACCTGTCATGAGAACATGGTCAAAGTTGGAGGATATATATTGGGAGAATTTGGAAACCTCATTGCTGGAGATACTCGTTCCTCACCTCAAATACAATTTGAACTACTCCATTCAAAGTACCATTTATGTTCAGCAGCCACCAGAGCACTGTTGTTATCAACATACATTAAGCTTGTTAATCTATTCCCTGAAATCAAGAACAGAGTACAAGAGGTGTTCAGAGCTGATTCCAATTTGCGTTCGGCAGATGTTGAGTTACAACAGAGGGCCTCTGAATACTTGCAGTTGAGCATTGTTGCAAGTTCTGATGTATTAGCTACAGTTCTTGAAGAAATGCCGGCATTCCCAGAACGTGAGTCATCCATACTGTCAGTACTGAAAAAGAAGAAGCCAGGTCGAATTCCTGATAAGACTAGACTTTCTAAGAGCCCACAACCTCAAAATACAAGTATTTCTTCAGCACCCTCTGCTAATAACTCTAACAACACTAGTGACCTGCTTGGGTTGGCTAGCCCACCAAGTAATAACACTTCAGCTCCCTCTGGAAACGGCTTGTTAGATGTGCTCGGAGATCTGTACACTAACAAAAGTCCAACAACAGTACAACATAATAATGCAAAGAAATTTTTATTCAAGAACAATGGTGTGCTTTTTGAGAATGATTTAATACAAATTGGTGTCAAGAGTGAATTCAGACAAAACCTTGGTAGGATTGCATTGTTCTATGGAAATAAAACACAGTTTGCCATACAAAACGTCCATCCAGAGCTTCATTGGCCACAGCTGCACCAACTCAATGTTCAAATGAAACCAATGGAACCTGTATTGGAGGCTGGAGCCCAAATTCAGCAAATGCTTACCGCAGAGTGCATAGAAGACTATGCAGACACTCCTAGTATGTCAGTTTCATTTGTGTATAATAATTCACCTCAGAAAATCACTATGAAATTGCCACTCACACTCAATAAGTTCTTTGAACCCACTGAGATGAACAGTGAGTCATTCTTTGCCCGATGGAAAAATTTGGGAGGTGAACAGCAAAGAGCCCAGAAAATATTCAAAGCTCAGGGCCCTATTGACATTGCTGCTACTCGTACCAAACTGTCTGGTTTTGGAATGCAACTCCTAGATGGCATTGATCCAAACCCTGACAACTTTGTGTGCGCAGGCATAGTTCATACTAGACTTCAGCAGGTGGGCTGCCTCATGAGGTTGGAACCTAACAAACAAGCTCAAATGTTCAGACTGACTGTGAGGTCGAGCAAAGAAACCGTGTCTCAGGAAATATGTGATCTTCTTGCTGACCAGTTCTAAAATACTACGCTTGGGAAAGATGAACAATGAAATACGTACATGGAAACATTTCTGACACTATTTAACGAAATAATTTATATTATTTATTCAGCGGAGGTGTTCAACTGAACATTGTAATGGAAATTATGTTATAATCTCTTGTAATGAAATTATTTTTTTATTTTAGTAAATAATAGCAACTTAATCATAAGTTATAATTGTTTGCTACAACTCTTTTTTGTTAATCAATCACTTTTATATACTTAGATACTGTTATAAGTATGTTTATTGAAAATTTATTGTTACTTGGAACTCATACTCATTCAGATAATATTCATTCTTTATGTTCTTGCAATATAAATTTTTAAATGTATATATAAAGTTTACCATTTTGGCTCACATTATATGTGATGTCACACCTATGATTTTTAAAAACAAGGTGTTTTAAGTTCATGCCAAAGTTGTATTTTATGACATTGTACTTCATATTATTTTACTTGGCTTTTAGATAAAAACAAATCCAATGACCATTATTGGAATTATCTTTAAAATCAAATTAACTATTTTATCTTGAGGATAATCTCATGAGGTATGTTTGTGATTTAAAATGTTAATGTAGGTTTATTTTATTGAATATAATTTACATTCCCTGTATATTATTTAGTATTTAATACCTTAATTATAGATTAACATTAAATAATATATACGAGTTATATAATTTATTCCTGTTTGGAATAAAATTGCTTATCTCGAAATTTAATTGCAATGGTGTACATAAAATGAAGCATAAATAAAATTTCCATCTTTTGTAGGTTGGTCTATGTTTACTGTTTTTAACTTATCATTGATATATTGAAGTTACTAAAATTAAAATGTTCTCTATATGGACTAGATATAGGTGTTATCAGTCAACGCGACCTAGGAATCTCAACTCACTGAAGTCTATCGTTTTGCAAATTGATTTTTAGAAACTAGTGTTGCTATTGTATTGACAACAATGTACTGTAACAAGATTTATGGAACTAGCTTTGATTGCATGTTAGATTGTATAAGATGATATATCACTCATTGTTTAAAAAATAATATAATCATCATGTTGATTAGAATATTTATTGAGGTATAAAATGTATGTATATTGTGAGAGTATCGAACATAGATAAATGTAAACTTTGCTTCTCTGAGTAAAGTGTTTATGCATGAAATCATATGTGTGATTTTAGAGGAATTAGAGTTGATGGCTTGGAATTACATTGTAACTTGTCAAAATAAAATATCCAATATTAAAAATAATGCCTTTTATTTGAGAATAATTGAACTAATGCTATTCTAATCAAACCATTCTTCTACGTTAGGAGAATTTTCCATTACATCATTGGATTCACTGCAAAATAAACACTATTATTAGTCAGAGTAAAATTATCTAAATAATTGCTCATGATTTTTATCATGCACTCATCTTTATTACTAATGGCTTTTGGGTACACTCCATTTGAAACTGTAATAACAGTCAAATGAACGTAGGTCAGATAGAATTTCTTGGGCGATAGGCTGGCAAATAACAAACATTCATACTAATTCACGCCGACCTCAGTGGGGTAGCTAGAGAATTGAATCACCATTTTTTAATGGCAATTTATTGCAAACAATTTCATAGCTACCACAAACTGATAATAATGATAAACAAACTGATAAAATTCTATTCACCCCAAAAGGGATAAAAGTACGTAAATGTATATCAGTGGCCATTACATTGACTTGTTAATATTTAGAGTAATATAAATAGTTACAATGAATCTCAACTAGATTTTTATTAGTATCAATAATAAAAATCAATTATTTACAGCCATAAAAACATACTACAATACACAATAATAACTAATTACTGTAGATATGGTTTGTTCATGTCTATGTCACAACAAAAGGGTTTCAAATCAGCTGGTTGTGTTATGTTTGGTAAGATATTGAAGAAATATATATGCTTTATAGATAGATAAATACATGTATATCATATGTAATCAATGATCAGACTTTTACGTAGGAGAAAAGCGTATTCTTAACTTTGCCTCCACCAAAACTGAACCCTCACAATTAATGTTCAACTGTTCCCACCATGTAGGTTGTCATAATAATACATAGCTATCCAACATAACATAATACATACCTATCCAATGAAGGGTCATTGCTGAACATCTCTGTAGGTACAGTGGGAGGCGCTCTTTCAGGTAGCAGCTCTAAATACGATTGCCTTGACTGTAGATGTCGCTCTACCTCCTCTGGAGTCATATGACCATCTCCTGCTCCTGACAGGTTGAAGCCTAATGGCTGTGTTTTGTTTGCTGGCACATGGGAACCTTGAGCCTGAAATTCAGTCACAAAATTCATATGATATTATGTGTAACTTTAATATTTTATTGTTGAATAGTTACAAGATAGATTACCAGAGTAGCTCTAAGATATTTTAAATAGCATCCTACAAAAGATAACATAACAGCGAAATTAACCATTTTTTATCTCAGTACCTCCACAACGGGCATAGATATAACACATACAAAGCCATGTTAACACAATACCTGTATGCATAATGTGCAAAAAACAAAATGACCTATAAAAAGGCTGCAATTATACTAACACATTTTAATTACATTTTTAATGTAAAATTTTGGGCAGTTTCCGGAGGATTCACTGCAATGAGATTATGTCATATTATGATTATTTGTATGTCATATTATAATTATTATCGCAACCCCAATATTCATGCTACAAAGTGACCTAGGAGATCTTATATCTTCGAGATTTTGTCCACCCCAAAAGGGATTAAAGTTTGTGAATGTATAGACAACATTAAAATGTAAATCTTACATAATTTTGTGCCCCTTGCGTTTTCTTTGCAGCTGGTGGCCTTCTTCTTTTAACTACATTCTGCATCCTAAACTGAGAAGCTGAAGAGGAAGACGTTTGATGATTGGTAGTGTTGTTTTCTTGTCTTTTACTGAAACAGTTTATTATAATTAATGCACAAATATAGATATATTTTTTTTAATGTTATATGAATTCAAGTTGATTATATGAATTCGAGTTGAGTGCATGAAATCTATTTAAGGTAGAGTTAGATCATGTATTTATATTCCAATAATAAATGTTCTGAAGTATTGCCCACCCAGAGTATCTTTCAATTCCAGAGTTTCTACAAGTATTATTTTGAATTTTTGCAATGTAATTATATAACACATTACTACTATAGAGAAAAAAAACATACTGAGAAAAACAACAAATTCATTGCCTGCACAATTAACAGTGTCTTTGCACCGCAACATTGCTCATCATTATATCAATATGTGTATTGGATATATGGAATTGCATAGTGGCCAAGGACCTTCATAGCTTCAATGCTGGTAACTCAAGCCTCAAATAACCCAAAAAATGAAATGTTATTTTTAAAGAAAAGGATTAATGATTACATACACATGTTTTGTTTCTGGTCGATGGTACTCCTCATCAGATGATTCTGTGTCTTCACTCTCTGATGTGGAACTCTCAGGCTTTTCGTACTGCAGCAGCCGATCTAGCAAGAAGCTCCTATCTCTAGATACTTTTAAAAGTCTTTTCTGACTAGTTCGAAGTGCGTCTTGAAAACATTCATTTTCCTGCAATTATAAAATTGATATTATACTCCTATCTATAATTAATTATTTATTTTTTAGTTTTGTACCTTTTGACATTTTTTAATATGGAGAATTAAAACTTATATATTTGTGAATACAATGCTGTATGCATAGGTATAATGTTATATTAATAGGTATTATTTATTATTATTATTGAACAGGTAGTCAACGCATATAAAGAAGTGTAGTTGTGGTAAAATGAACATCTTTATCAGGATCAGCATTATTGAGAGATGTACTTAAATGTAAATGAAGTGAACCCACCTAATTACAACTCTCACTTTGTAAACAAAATTAATTACTTACATAAATAAGGTACTTAAGTTTCTTCTTCAATGCCATATACTGGGCCTTATAATTAGGTTCTTGCCCACCATCACTGCTGCTGTCACTCGAGTACTCCTCTTTAATGTCTTGTGACAATGTCTGTGACTGCGTTGGCGCACTGGTACTGTTAGCACTGGTGTTGGCAGCTTCTTTAGCTTGCATATTTTTCATAGACCGACAATACCAACCGTCTAACATTGTCTGCAAATTAGAAATAAAATAGTGACAATGGCTTCAAAATTCAAACTACTTGTTGCATTCATGACTTGTTGAAAAGTCAGTACAAGTTATCAGGTAACATGAAGACCTGTTAGGGTGCAACAATTTCTCCTTCAAGGTGCAGCAATTTATCCTTCAAAGAGGATTTGTTGAGTTATTTGCTTATGATTTTAAGGCTGCATATTAATGGTCTTAATCCATGTATAAGATTAACTCACAGATTAAGATTTAGATAATTGGACAATGTGGAATTTATTTATTACCATTCTTAACTTTAATTTTGATGTTGAAATGTGTCCAATATATACTAACTACGAAAAATTCAGGAATAAAGCCTAGCTAGCGTAGACTGTCTTGTCGCCTACAAACTCTGGATATGGAAGGATGAAGACATCCGATTGACTTAGAATAATGAACTTATTTAAACTTACCTCTCATATATAATTGTATTTATAATTTCTTAATTGCGAAACAAGCTTGCTTGTTAAATTATTTTCAATGAAATAAATGTGTTAATTTTCTTTCTTCAAGCATGAATACACAAAGATCCCAAGCGATATGAGAGCAAGTAGTAGCTATTTATTTATGATGCTGAACTACAAATTCTAGCCAAGGAATATTTGGACTAAGCCTCGCCAGAAGTGAACTAATACTATGCAAAAGGAATACATACATACAATGCTTTCTATGAACTAAACTCAGCCAACACAAACAAACTACATCAATCAATTCAATTTTATTGTATTAGATAAACTGTTAAGTAGATTAACACACTCCTAAAAATATACACTATAACTTAAATATTTTAATAATATTAAATATCAGGCATGCACACAAAAGCCGTATAAAATATACATATAAATATTTCAGTTCTGGAAAATTTATATCAAGTTTTTATGGCTTTGGAGATTAAGTACAGTGCAAAGTCAGCAAAAATGAAGAAAGTAGAATATAAGCAAGTTGTTGATGCTAAATAAAATAAATAGAATTAATGTCACTATGTCTAGATATTAATACAAATTAATTAATTTCGTTATCAAGTACCGCAATATTATGGTTAGTATTATTATTCTGCATTGTTAACACTGATGATATAATAGAAATATTATGTTAGATGGGTATGCTCAGAGCGGTTATGTATAGTTAACATAAAAATTTGTTATCTCTATGCAATTTCAAGGATAATTGTACTAATGACTCGTTTGATAATGGAAGTAAAAGTTGGACGGGACATAAGAAACATGTCAGCAGAATCAATACCATCAAAATATGTTCAAAAACAGGGATATTATTAAGAGTGAAATGTTTTGACAGAATCAAGAACAATCTATGAGAAAAGTCGTACCTAGTCTTATTTATTTCAAACCATAAACTCTGTTTACCCATTTATTGACTTCATCCATCCATCTCTATAGATATACAGAATTTACCTTTTTAGTATTTATCACCAATTAATTACAATAATTTCTAGAAGTAAGAATATAGATGCAGAGAAGAAGAAATGCATAATTTGATAAAATAATCTGACGTCACATTCAGATTGTTCGTTAATTGTTTTTGAACAGATTAATAGAATTAAGAAACAGTAAAATAATAATGATTTAGTTGCATCAAAAACCAATTAAATACCATTTACAATTTGAAATTCCCGCGTGTGTAAGCTATTTGAACAAATTAAACTTGTGTGCTGCAGCAAACGTTTGTCAAATGTTTTGACAGTATTTCGTTTAGTAGGGTTATACGAGGACTTCGAACTCTCGTAGATTTTGTTAGAGGAATTTGAACCTTATCTTGACCGCATGCATTCTTTCAGTTTCAGCTGATGGTTGTGTGAGACGGTGTTGCCGTCGGGTTTGGCATTAAAAATTCGCGTTTTGTGATGGCCCTTGGTAGTGAAGTGAAGGATAATCCAAAAAACAATACACAAAAAGTGAAAAAATGTCTGAACGAAACGTCCGTAAATGATAAATCTTGCAAGGATAATGTTATCAAAGGTAATGTAACATCTCTATTTTGTCCTTAGTTATGTAACTTTTAGGTTTTTTCATGAATGTACATACTAAAAAATCCTAAACACCTAGATAGGATCTCAAGAAGTCCCATTTCTATGATCTAATTTGGTTCCGCAGAGGGCGATCATGTGATCGATATAGGAAATCGTCTGTGCGTTTCCATGTGCGCGAACTCGCAGCGTATAGTTATCAGTAAAGAAGTTTAGAACATCTTAGACCTGATTCAATCCTATAGGTTTTTTCAATAATACACTATTTGTTGGTGATAAATTGTACAGCGCAGGTCTTAGAAATCATTGTGTAATTTACCTTCTTGACTTCGCCAATCTAGAATCTAAAATAAATTGTATTTCCTTGTACGATAAAACAAATAAATTGTCTATAAAAATATAATAATGGTTATTTAGGCTTTATAAACATATATTACAACATTAATACTTTGTTATTACTAACTTTATAATTTAAAAATATATACATAGGTTACTCATTTATTTACAAACAAAATGAATCCAATTGGAAAATGATTAGAATTAGAAGGAAATCACGCCCCCAGAACTACTCTCTGTAAGGAATTAATTCCCAGAAAGTAATTTAGTTTTGTCATAACTACTTAGTACCAAAAAGAGTTCTAGAGTTAGAAGAGTTCTATAACAATGTCAATTTATAATATGCATAAAGTTTTTTGTAGTTTTAGAAAAAAGTTGCTTAATTTAAATATATCACAATAATAAATTACATTTTTATTTACCAATACTACAACAGCTGACAAACTATTGAATTTTTAAAATAAGTACAGCTATATCATATGCTAATAAGAAATTGAATTTTACAAAATTCTTTATTTTAAGTAAATAAATTATAATTTAATTGATACCATTAGTTTTTTGAATAGTGGTAGCTAAACAAAAGTATCAAAATATAAAAAAAAACCTGTCTTATGGACCTCTTTATGAAGCTATGTTTTCTTCCTGTGTTGCCTTATTAGGGACATAGGGCCCCTAATAAACACTTCCACGTAACTCATTCAATTATATTACTAGATATATTAACAGTCCATGTACTCTGTTGTATATGAACTAGGTGCATTAATCTAGACATGTTGTAAAAGTTGAATTACGGTAAATGGAGTTTACTGTGAGAAGGCCCATAACATCATAAAAAATAAAATTTACACCATCAAACTCCTGAAGGTGACTGAGCATATTGTATGTCTCTCTCTCATCACTATACAATTATATTGGAATATATAGGTAATTTAATGATGTATATTATGCCAATAAGAAAATATGCTTAGAAAGTCCCCAACTTATAAGCCCACATACAACTATTATGCACCTATTATTGTGTAAAGCAGCCCGCAACCCATTAGTAAGTAACTATTAAATATTAATAACTTTTTGTGTTTGTTATTCTAATTATGTATTTTATTTTATTTCCTCACCTACTGATTAGTTAAATAGGCAAGATTCCTCAATTTTAGATACTTTATAAATGATATTGGTCTATCAATTTCTGTCTTCTCGTAAGGTATATTCTTACTAACACCACATGCATTATATTTGAATCTTTATATGGAGTTTGTGAAATGTTGCAAGTGTTTTGTTGTTGAATGAAAATTCAATAAATCTTTAAAATTTACTATGAAATGTGGTAGGCTTAAGAGCGTATTACTGAAGTGTGCATTGTGGGCAATGTCCAAATAAATCAACCAATTATGTCAAGGCGCTCATTGATTGGCAAGCTGGTGCAAATGTCAACAAAGGGAATGTCTCAGTTGGAAAGATGCGTATAGCCTTGAATATGCCAATAGTTAGCAAATACTAGTTACTATTTAGTTTACTAGCTAATATTACTACAGTAAATTTTTGTGTTAATATTGTACAAACTTAATGTACCAATTTTGGAAACCATTTTCAAAGATATGTTTGAATGCTGCCAGTCCTATGAAATATATTGATAATAATTTCCTGCCTTTCATCCAGGCCAGACAAATTCAGTTGAATCTATTAGGCTACCAACCTGTCGCTGTTCTGTATGTAGAAATATTAATAGTATAGTTAACCTCAGGGCTGCTTTAATGTGGAACCACACACGTTTATATAATGCACCATTTACTAAAGTCTGTACCCACACAAACCTAAGTAGTATTGTGAGTATCCAGAGGTAGGTATTTGAATGTTTATCATAAACCAACAATAAGTGTTCTGCAGAAACCTAGTGCATTGTTCGAACAGAGTAGGAATAATGTTAAAAGTATTATCTGGGACAGCGTATCATTCATGTTTTATTATCTTATGTGACTATATTGCATTAAACAGAATAACACTGTAGGAGTGATATGTTATCTTCAAGACAGTGTGTTGACCTAAAATCAAAATGTGCTTTTTAGTATCAAATCTAGTTTGTGTAATATGTAGGCATATTTAGAGTTTTGTAAACTGCTACATTTAGGTTTTTAGTATTATAGTATCTGGAAAATAAATATTTTTATTTTCCCGATCGTACCGTATCGTAAAGGTACATATAATTAATTACATTAATATAAGTCCCTGGAAATATCTGGAAGAAAGGTATCTACTTAGTATTCTATTTACGTCCCAGCTAGCACGGGACTACTACTCATCTGTGCTATTCACAGAAATGCTAAATGGCATACATTCTCGAGAAGAATAAAATTCTCGAAAGTAGCTGCCTTTCCGCTACGTAGTGTCACTTCCAATGGGAAAACACCAGCTGTTTTTGAGTAGCTGTTAAATTACAGGCGTGTATTATTAAAATCATTATCATCATCATTAACGTTCTGGAGTTGGGTTTTTTCCATTTCGTCGAATTTATACGAATGAAAAAATCATTTTTCCCTTATTTTAAATAACATAATATTCCGTTTTATTAATCTTTTACGACGTTTATGTTTTTTAATATAATGTTCTAATGCCTGTAATATTTATATGAAGTGTTGATTAATGACTAGTGTGACGGTGACGACTTGTGTCTCCCGCGTAGATTAGGACAAAAAACATACATATGTGTTTAACTAACACGTGTATTGAACATTTGACATGCAGCTATTGCATAGTATTTTAACGATATCATTGAATATATAGATTTAATTGGAGAATCAGGTTAGAAGACAATTGTTGAACCTGTTTGCAAATACACATTTTATTTAGGAATACAGTTTATCTGTAAAAAAGTTGTCACTTTTCATCATGTAGATTTTTAAGTCAGTATCAATAATCGAAACGATAATTTTAATAGAATTTTTATTGCTACAATCTTTGTTATATGACTGGAATACGCGTCTATGAATGTAGTATTACTTATTAAATTCCTGCCTTTACAAGTTTGCCTAGATGCTAGTATTTGTATAGATACATCCACATTACATATAACTCTTATAGAAGTATGAGAATATTAGCATAGCAACTATTAAACCGACTACTACTTGGCAAAGTGAGTAGTAGACTATTGTGCATGTAAAATCATTTGATGAATTGCCTCTTCCCTCATAGTAACTACTAGTGGCATTGAATTATTTATAACTCTGTAATCAACGTGTTTGTGAGTTAACTGTAGATTGAAACTCAATAATCATTTGGGCGTGCACGATGATAAGTTAAAAACCTACCGAAATCGGCACAACTTAACTTTAGGTGATAAGACGAGATAACAAATCGTGATTTCATAGTAGGTGGATTGATAAGTTTTAGCATTTGAAGTCCACGTTTCTGACGAAACTAAATTGCATAGCGAAACTGCAAAAAATTTTAAGGGAAAAAAATATGGTGTTTATAGTTACTATAACGATAAACTAGAGAAATGAGTAATTCGTCTTAGAAATAATTAAATATATTCATAATACGCCCACTATTGTTCTTCAGTTTTATTGATAATACGTATTGTTTATGAATGCATATTTCTAATCAGAAAATTACATACTTACGCAGAAATATAGTTATCGACTTAGATCATGTTTCACGTAATACCAATATCCTTTATATCTATACACTGACCAACACCGTGAGGAGACCTACCTACTAAATATTATTAACATTACATTATGATGACATATTATATAGTAATAGTTTGAAAACTCGTAGAAAATATTGTATTCTCTGACGTTTTTGGCACACCAATCGTTTCTTACGTTTCTATTTATTCGGATCCCAGTGTTGTCAAGCTGATATATTATTTATTCTTTTTAACGTAGATAATTAATCGCATCCCATTTTCCATAATTAGGTTGCAATAAACGTTTCGTAATTATCCTTTTTCTAGTGATCCTCAAAATAGCTTAACCACAGACTAAAGAATTTTTTGCAAGCAATAAATCAATCTATTGTTATCGGTGATAGTTATAAATAAAGCACAAGGGACATCGGTGGCTCCTAACATAATTGTTTGTGCGTCGTAATTTTATCTAGCTCCGTGAGTACATTGACATTTAGGACGATTTTGTACGGCTGCACAATGCTGCGACGCTTTCCAATCCGTGACTAACAAATTAACGGAAAAATCTTTGACACATAACCGAACAGATAATGGAAGCAATCATCGGTCGCGATACTTTTTGGCCGAGAAAACTGTTGAATTTTATGCGTAGTGAATCGCTTTGAGGTTAGTAAGTTTATCTCAGAGGTCTTGTTGCTTTACGAGCTATGACCTTCATTAATCAGCCAGTTTTTATTCGACTAGCCGTTAGATGTGCTCACTGAGTCATTTTGATTTGAAGCGGGGTGTGGTTCTTTATTCTACGATGTGTTCGTGGACGTTGTAAGAAGGATATCAATTCTCGGAAATGTTATCTAAAATGTAGGAATTTATGGATGCGTCGTAATGCTAATTAAGATGTTAATACCACCGCTCGTTTATACTACAAGCAGTTATTAATCAACTTACCGTTTGTGAAATATAATTAGTATGTAAAAAGCCATTCATCCCCTGATACTTAAAAGTACGTAAATTAGTTAAAAAGAAACATCTATCGCAAGCACATGTAATCTATAAGAAATTCAACCGCATCGTCCATTTGAAGGTTGGTTTCGCTTGGAACTGAAACTGTTTGTGACCGGGAATCAATAGCGTAGAAAAATATTTACAGTAACCGATTCCCATTTCGTGGAATACGCTACACTATCTAAGTGTGTTAATACTTTTGAGTGTACACAAACATACAACAAACAGTACGGTGGTTACTCAGTTTCTTTGCAGATGGCAACAACAATAGTACGTAATGTTAGCCAATTCATGTTGGTAATTAGCTAATCTGTGCCTGTGCCGCTTTAATCAACACGGTGACAATCGTTGGCAAACGTGCACGCCATTTGTATGCCCAATTTAATAGATTGATTTAGCAACGCTTTGATGAATCGATGATGGTTTGCGCTGTTTTTTCTACGTCTGCTGTATTGAGTGATGAGTTGCAACAAATATTTGAAAATGGATTCTATGGCGGCTAATGCGGAGAGCAAAGACACAAATTTCTTGAATTTTTTACTTGGACGGTGTATGATAATTTTCTAGTCGTCGAGTGCAAATGAAATGTGTCAATAGAATGCCCGTTGACTTACGTATACATTTCACCTAAGATGGCGTCTAATCCTTTACTTGCGTCCTATTTCCTACATTGTATTTGTAAGTGCAGATTATATAATTTAAAAGTAAATAAAATGTAACCATTGTCATATAAGTAAATAATTGTTATAATATATAGTTACGGCAGTTTCTCTACAGAGAAGTAAGCAAATACCATAGATGTTTTTTATATACGCGTACATTTGCGGTTTAAAGTTATTACTAAGTTATAAGCTATCTCATCTTGCAATTTCAGTATGTTGCCTATACATTCGTGTTATTTAACCACTCTTTACTCACTCTAACCTCCACCACTTACACACCCTTTCGTCAATTCACTCATACATCGACAAAACATTGCCAAACGAATTCCCTTTTCAATCTTTGTCACTATAACTTTGTCCAGACTGGAACTTTCCCTTCCTTACCTACACTGCTCCTGATTTTATTATTCACAATCACCCTTACCATGATATATAGGACTTATATAATGCAGCCAGTGGCGCATGGATTCGCGTTGCTAACGACTCGTCTGCATAGAAGTCTCCAATGTCTTTAATAATTCAGAGTCAAGGGTATCATTTGCATTCATTACTTGTATTGTTTGCCTGTATAAGTCACTTTGTGGTTTCAAATTAATACCCAGTAGGAAATTTGTTGCGCACTTTAATAACCGTTGACATCAGTTGGAATTAACTATAAAAGCAGTTGACATCATTATAGAAAGTTAAATTACGTTCTTCTGCACCAGTAATCATCGAATCTATTAACAATAGGTAAATGAATGGGAAAGTCATTTATTGCTGTGAAAGCATACAATAATTGCAGCCGATTGCCCAATATAGAGAAACCCCAAATGCAGGGTCAGGCTTATGAATGATGGGTCAAGTAGAGTCATTGTCCTCGGTAGCACCATGCTCAGGAGTTAGGTCGACAGTGTTATTTTTCACTTGCTCCATTCAGCATTTGGAAGGGTGCCAGTTGTATAACCATCTCTATCAGAACATCGGTCATTTTGCCTTCCATTTCGGTTTCACCTAACAGTTAAACACATAATGCGGTTGACGTTAGGATTTCCGCGGTTTGAGCATGTTAGGCACGCTCATTATTGTGTTTCTATTGTGCATTGAGTATTATGAATATGTGCATACGCGTAACGTCTATAATCCACGTAGGGGTGGACAGAAGCTAAAGAACTCTACTTGTTAATGGGTTCGCAGCGTATTGCCTAATGGTAACGAAATATTGTTTCCATTTCCCTTAGTTTCTTATTACACGCCGGGAGAAAAGGTCGAGTGACAATTTCATCCAGGTTCAGATAGCTTCGGAATAGCTTATCATTACTTAATTTAGAGAAATGTAAACCTCTGTTTGTGGATAAACCCAATGATAAGCGATCAGAATTTTACGACATGACTCCCCGCATTGTTTCGCCTCTTATGACGAGCTGAGTAAAATGGCAGTTGGGAATGAGTTCCGTTTGTACTACTATATGCTCTATAAATAGACTGTTGCTAGCCGTTCTACTGACAGGTCATGATGGCTGAGAAACTAAAAGTTATTCGTATCTATTTGGGTGTCAGACTTGCATCCAGTCAGGCCCGATGTTCTGACGGTCTTTCACGAAAGAGGTGATAATATATGACGTGTTTTTATTAGATTTTATTTTGATAGTTCTGTCAAGTATAAGATGTCAAAGGTAACAAAATCAAAATTTGTTGATCAAAATTTGTTGTTGATATACGGAACAATTTTAACGAAATTATTTATTGGAAAGTTACTGTTTATTATTTCCTAAGTAATTGATATTGTGAAGATGTGTTTTGCAGTGTGCCAGGATGTTTTAGGTCGCATATGATAGGTCAGGGGATCGCTTCATTATGCTTGTGGAGGTTAAACATGCATGGTGCGTCGTGAACAGTGTTCGGATTTGAATAATTCATTGAAACTTATTCCCTCTTGACGAAAAATACCATTTGGTAACTGTGAGCACCTTTTTTCTGTTAGTTTATACTGCATATTGTCTCGCTGTGATGTTCACACTCAGTGTTGTATTTAAATGAATTATGGATTTATATGTTTTGTTATGTTTAGATAGCTTTATTTAACAAAAACTAGTTTAGTTCTAGCACATAGCTATGTTTAAATGCAATTGAAATGATTTAAATACATCATTGATTTCCTTACCCAACATCATTGCTCATTCATAGGTAGTTGGAACTGTTCCTTAGTTATATTGTCGCATGACATATCTCCTAAAATCAGTGATTAGGCATTGCGTTCTCACTTGCCTACTCAAAATGTGGACGTGGAAGGCGCCCTGTTGCGTTATCTTGTTTGTTTAAACTTCATAGTTAAGATAACAACGAAATTTCGGTGAGATTAAAATATTTCTCAGGCAAGTGTGTGTCGACCGCAAGCGACCTCAATTATACGTTTAATATTCCTGGATTGATTGATGATTATTATCAAAACTGTTTGATCTTTCACTCTTAGCAACACTCTTGTCGTACCTTATAGGCTTACTAGTACAAACCAGTCTTCTAGAGCAATTTTCACTTCCTCAATTGTCAAATGCCTAGTAATGTATTAAACCGGATTAAAGCAGTTCCTTAACGTAAAAAGTTTTTATAATGAAACTTAATTTAGCTACTGTTAGGATTTACGGAATAATGTTTCTAATTGAATGATGTTGAACGTAGGTAGAGGATTGTCGATGGCGTCTATTGTTGGTCGCTTCTCGCGGGCGTCTATTATTGACTCGGTGGCTGGAGGCGTTGGCTCCTCGCCAGACGGTGCCACGTGCTCACCCGTCACGGGACTCCGCATTCTTACCAGTCTCAGGCGCACCAAACGCACAATTTTCGCTTCACAAATGCCGGAAGCGTTCAATTACCCTACTCAAATAAAAACACTTGCTCGACAACCTATTTCGAACTCCGTATGACGCAACGTGCATTTAGGTGTGCACCTGAAGTTAGACGAATGTGAAATGTTCAGATTCGATTTTTTTGTTGATAGGTGACACGTTAGATTCACCCGAAAATATGAGGAAAGGTGGAGCCGTGAGCAATGGCCACACAAATGCCCCAAACGGGCGCGGAGACGATGAGGGCGGCGGCGAATCGGCCTCTATAAGCGTGGCTCGGGTGTCGTACGCGGCCGCTGCTAAAAAGCCACAGTCGCCTACCTCTACTTCGACTTCATCAAATTTCAACATCACTCATGGTGAGATTTGTTGAGAACACTTATTTAGAACTGAATAAATAAGTACACATTCATATCACCAACTTTAAGCCTTCTGGGTGGCATCGATACAACACGAATACAGAAACCTCGGTAAACCCACCTCTTGGTTGGCTACAATGACCAGAGGGAAAACCAAAGAGCCAAACTAACGGTCACACAGAATATTAAAGTAGAAAAGCGTTATTAGAACATATGGTATTGCTTTCGAAATTTTGCATTAACTTATTTTGCGGACACCAGTGCTTATATTATTTTTTAATAACAGTAATTTCACACGTTTCAGTCATCCTAAAAGTATAGTTTTTATTTGACTTAGTGTACGTAGTTGTTTTGGTTTGATATCTAAATAATTAAACGTCATTTTTTATTTCAGATGCTGTGCAACAGAAAGCAAGTGAAAAGCAAACACAGCCATCTGGAAAAGGAAAGAAAGTGAATGGCGAGAAATGTGTATCCAGGGATACAAATAATTCTGCCGAACTTTTGAATGGAAAACAAGTTCTGCTCAATGGGACAGAGAACGACGCTGGCAAAATAGTTAACGGTGACACAAAGATTAATTGTGATATTAGTAGTAGTAATGATACTAAATTAGTGTCTAATAGTACCGTTTCGGATGCAGACAATAGTAAATCGAATAAGTCAGATAGTAATAACCAAAACGAGTCGTGCCCCAAAGCTACTAACAAAAAGCAGGTCCCCAATAAGAACAAAGAAAACACGAGTGGGAAGAAGAACAAAACGATTGATTTAGTAGACAAACAGATCACGGCGACTGGCGATAAATCTATCGAGAAAAAAGAAGAGTCGACTGAGAATGTACAAGAGAACACTAATTGCAAAGAAGCCGCTTTGAACGGTGACAAGGAGCGGGAGTCTACGCCAAGTGAGGATGGAGATAGCAAAAAACAAAATGCCGAGGTGGTCTTCATTCAGGATTTGGGCTTCACCGTCAAAATCGTCAGTCCTGGCGCTGAACCTCTGGATATACAAGTAAGACATCATGTTTTTAAGTAATAGCATAAATAGCATCCATATGAATAACATATACTGTTTTCACCGAAAAACCTTTTCGAGGTAGTCAAAATATTGAGTGTCCATCTTCAACTAAATACACTCGAAATGATGATCGAATACATGGTATACAGTACACAGATATGTAGATACTGAGTATATGTACATATTCGTACATAGAGATAAATTAGAATTATGTGTTTCCCAGGTTTCGAGCATGGAACTGGTGCAGGAGATTCATCAAGTGCTGATGGACCGGGAGGATACGTGTCATAGGACGTGCTTCTCTCTACAACTCGATGGGGTAACCCTGGATAACTTTGCTGAACTCAAAAACATCGAAGGTCTCAAGGAAGGGTCGGTTATAAAGGTAAGAGTTATGTCGCTAATATAGATTTTAACGAGTATAGTTTATTGCTAATATTAAACATGATTAACTATTCTAAACCCTTGTCTCTATACTGAGTATAGCAGTGGACAATTGTAGGTTGATTGATTGAATGTCCTGTAACAAAACATTAAATGTTATGATTCTAAATTGCAAATGATATTTAAATGCGTCTATTTCATTCAAGAATTTTATTGTAGTGTGTAGTGCTCGAATTCATACTGCTGCGTAACCTTAATATTCATTCGACCGACAAATATATCATTAAAAGTCATTACGTACATTATAGGATTCTGTAACAACGAATAATGTACTAGTAAATTTATTGGTACTAATTTAATTTAATACTTGAAGAAGTAAGACGGAGATTTAAGACTTTAGTATCCCGAATAATACATAACTGAAATATTAGTCTTCAAAAAGATATTTCTAATCCAAAACAGGAAGTTGGTAAAAATAAAATGACGACTTTTCTCCACACCGATTCGGATCTCAAACACATGCATCCTTTTGTGTTTAACAATAAGTTAGTTCGATAATAGATTTGTGAGTAATCCTTTGTTCCACTTATATCCATAGTCTCCGTTCAATAGTGCTCGTCGTTTTAAGTTCACTTATCTTTGACTATTGTTGAATTATCTATATTTTAAACTTGTATGAACTTATTCGCGAGTCAAACAAATGAACTTATATCTAGTATAAGCACTAGTAATTTCTTTGTGAAATATGTTCAGTAAGTTTACATGTATAATTGATGTAGCTTTGTACTTAAAAACAGTGGAAACCCGGCTCCATTCCTCTGAGATACCAATGGAAATGTCAGTTTCTGTCATTCTATTTTTGGGTTTCATTCAAATGAATAAATGAAATGCATCAGTTTTACGATGAAAGAGAACACCGTGGCGAAATCTGCCTATTGCTCGTAAAGATGACGTGGCCTATTTACTGATACGTTGAATACTGACTGTCTGGTAACAGTGGACTTCAAATTACCATGCTCAAGTGTTATAGGTTTCAACCCATGTTCACGCCGAATGAAATTAGTTACGATGCATTATTGTGTAGTTTTAAACAGTAATTCTGTTGCTCATTAGATCGGGACGTAAAATAATGTTAACTAGTTGCCGTATTTCTCGACATGTCATAGGAGGCGACTAAGGGACTCGTGGTCAATGGAATCTATTGGGCAATCCATACAACATTACTACCTCGGTATTCATGCTAAAAAGTGACCTAGGAAAAAATATCTTCTCTCCAAGGTTCTGGCCAACCTAAAAGCGATTTAAGGACGAGGACGTATATGTATTGTTTGATGTCTACCTGTATGGCGCGATCAGATAACCTCCTGAACGCTAATCGTTAGATCCCGGGTTCAATTGCCAGTGGATGTAGACTTTAGAACTTCGCTTTTCTTCTTCTTTCTAGTCCTTGATTAAATAATATGTATGTACTCATTGAATATACGTTGACTAGTACCCTTATATAAACTTACCAAGGGGCTAATGACAGATATAATCATCTTCTCAATCGTTACGCTCTTATCAGAGCGGTCGTGGTCTTCATGACGTGGCATCTTGAGCAGCCGACAGGTATAATAGTGTCCTAATTATTATTTTTTATTTTTCAGGTCGTAGAGGAGCCTTACACTATGCGCGAAGCCCGTATACACGTTCGTCACGTGCGGGATTTACTCAAATCCATAGACTATACGGACGCATACGCCGGCCAAGAGTGCGCTTCGCTTGCCTTCCTTAACTATGTGACTCAAGGCGATATCTTAGGTAAGGACAGCTTGTAATACGGATAATATATGTTAAGTCAAAAAATTAGTTCCTATGTACATGCTTTAATGGATGAATTGTCACCTTGTGTACTGTCTCTTAAGGTAGGTGAAAAATGGTGAATTCTGACTACCCCACAAAGGATGAAGCACGTGAAGTGTATGTTATGTATATACATATGTCTTAATAGAGTAATGTGTGTTACCTATTCTAAACCCTGCAGCCTCGTAACGACAGCCAATCAAAGCCAAGCAAAGTCCAAGTAATATGGTGATTTTTTTTAATTATTTATAGTATTATCTATTCAAATAGATTCTCAGTAATTTAATATATACTTTTCAGAAAAAAAGAAAACGCGTCCAGAAAGTGTGGACTGCACTCCGCCCGACTACATAATGCCAGGCAGTACCGAAAGGCCTTTACTAGCGTTGCACCCTGGCCTCACCAAGGAGAACAAGACTCCCCAATGTCTCAAGGTATGGAAAGTATTAATACATACATTTATTCACGCTTCTACGTTCCCAACGGGATAGGCAGAGACTATCGGTCGCCAACTGGAACGATCCTGACAAATCTTTCTTGCTTCACTCAAACCCATTGGAGATATTCTTGTCAAGGCGGGTGTGCGTAGTGTGAAGTGTTAATAAATAAATAATATAAAAAAACGATTAATGTACACATAGTACAAGTTGAAATAGTTTCTTTCTGGAAGCCCTAATTTTTTCCAATAAAATATTGATATTATGAATAGTTTTAAAATTGCGTTAAAGCTGATAGTTTGTGTGTATTTGATAAGCTATACTGTAGAGTCACGCAAAGTACTGACTCCTAAAACGGACTACAATCGTGAAGTCATAAAGAGATTTAGATCACACTATATAAAAAAGTGTATTATATAAAAAAAGTTGTCGTTAAGAAACTCTATTGCATAGTTTTTCGAGGTATGTACATGTTTGCAGTTGAGGTAACTTGTGCACAATATCGAACCAAATCCGTCACAGTGATACGGGCTAGCGTGTAGTGAACTTAATGTGAATGAAAACTAATTAGTATTGCAAATGGCCTGAGCCATTCATTCGAGCGTTTGCTAGTCTGCCCTAGATTGTTTGCCAAAACAGTATTCAATGCTCTCTGGGTTCTAAGAAGAATATGCAAATAATACTCCAATATGTTTTCCTAGTTGTTACACGTACTTGTATATATTTACGTCAACACTTCTCGACGGGATAAGCAGGGAGTATCCACTAGACAAATGTCTCATGACACTAAAATCTAAGGATAATTTCGTAAATGCTCTTTTGTGTTTAACGCTACGTGCACATGTATAAAGAAGAAGGTCTCAAATTAGATCAGTACATGTTCTTCGTGGCTTTCTTCCATAAATCCTACCATTCTTTTCAGCTCTATAAATTACTGTCTACTTATTATTTGTTATAAGAATAATAATTTTGTAACTTAATATAAGGAAACATTATATTAAGAAGGACATATTTTGTTGATATAAAATACGCAATATTTGCAGTAATATCCGTTCTTTCTTACAATTATAAGTATTGCATCAAATTAAACTTATTCAACTAATGATTGAAAGTATTGTCAGCCAATTTGTATAAAATTTTATATTTTTGTACTCTTTCAGGTGCTGACAACATCAGGCTGGAACCCGCCGCCCGGCCCCCGCAAGATGTGCGGAGATCTCCTCTACTTGCACGTGGTGACGCTGGAAGACCGCCACTTCCACATCACCGCCTGTCCGCGTGGATTCTACCTCAACCAGTAAGATGTTTTATCTATAACTATAGTTTCAGTATCAGTGGATTTATAGACATAAAGATCATAATTTAAAAATAGTAATAGTTTGAATTGAAAAATGTGATAAGGCATATAAAGGTTAAGTTCGAAATTTTCTTCTTAGTAACGGTTCTTTTAACAGAAGAGCATACGTGAGTCAGGTATATGTGAGTGTGGCGAAAAAGATTTATCAGGTTCAATTGATTTTGTACATATCCTGTTGAGAGTAGAAGAGTCGGAATGTGTTCGTAAACATTTAATTTAGAAAAGCATATAAATAATGTAGTTATTGATGATCATCGTAATCTTTAATTTAAAAACAAATATAAATAATGTTTGTTATATTCATTGATGTGCATCTATTCCATAATTTACTAATAAATAACCTGTTCTTCTATCTTCAGATCAACCGAAGAAGTGTTCAATCCGAGGCCATCCAACCCATCGTTGCTATGCCACTCATTAATCGAATTGCTCAGCATAGTGTCGCCGGCGTTTAAGAGGAATTTCGCCCTCGTACAAAAGAGACGTATGCAGAAGCATCCGTTTGAAAGGGTGGCGACGCCGTACCAGATTTACCAGTGGGCCTCGCCTGTTTTGGACCATACCATTGATGCTATAAGGGCTGAAGATAGTAAGTGTGAATAATAATGCTTATATTATTTATGGCAACAATATCTACTATACAGGGTGGCGCATTCAAAACGGTCAGTATGGGGAAGTCTGAAACTATAAGAGATACGAAGATTTGTTCTTAGGAACCATGTCACCGATTTTGATAAAAATAAAAACTGCATTCATACTTTCTTTGAAAAAACAACTGTATCCAGTACGGGAATCGAACCCGGTTGCTTTGAAAAAATAAATTGGCCCTTTTCACTTTTTCTTTTTAAATATCGATTGTGTAGGTCTTAAGCTGTAAATGTCTCTATGAAACATAGTGTCGAAAATGAATAAAATGCATTGTTTTGGCATACTTTAGTGTATCATAGTAGTTTACATACACCGTAATAATATTCAACAGAAAATTGACACTATTGCTGTTTGTAGTTTTGTACTTCCCTACTTGTTACATACACCACATCATGTAGCATTAGCATTGCATTAATCCTTTAAAGAGGTTTTGTTATCTACAGTAATCAAAAACTAACAATCTATTGAAAAATCTACTTAAAGTGTCGTGTTAAACCATATTAGAAAATTTCTTGTGGGATTACGTTAAGGATGAATTTCACAAAACAAGCTATGACACCGTTGAAGACCTAAACGTAGCAACAAAGTCAATTGTAACGCAAATTCACCACATGAAAATACAAAATTCAATAGTAAGATCGTTACCTAAACGTGTTGAATATTGTATTGAAAACAACGGTGGTCACTTAGAAAACCTACTATGATAAACTATAGTATGCCAAAACAATGCATTTTATTCATTTTCGACAACATGTTTCATAGAGACATTTACAGCTTAAGATCTACACAATCGATATTTAAAAAGAAAAAGGGCCAATTTATTTTTTCAAAGTTACCGGGTTCGATTCCCGTACTGGATACAGTTGTTTTTTCAAAGAAAGTATGAATGCAGTTTTTATTTTTATCAAAATCGGTGACATGGTTCCTAAGAACAAATCTTCGTATCTCTTATAGTTTCAGACTTTCCCATACTGACCGTTTTGAATGCGCCACCCTGTATATTGTTGCATTGTCGATAATTATATTGTCAACTACGTCAATCGTTCAAAACCTAATAGCGATTTAAGTCTTGCGACGTTTATAGACGACGAGCTTATGACGAGAGTATTCTAGTAATTTATGAGTAGTGAATATCTATCATAAACTAAGATGAGCTCCCTGTCTTATCACTTTAGTTGTTATTAATTATATTTGTTATTAATTATAGGTTTCGAGTGGTAAAATTTTATCTATGATTGATACATACCCGTTGGTTAATGTATTCACTTTTACTTTCAGCGTTTTCCTCGAAATTAGGTTACGAAGAACATATCCCTGGGCAGACCAGAGATTGGAATGAGGAATTGCAAACGACGAGGGAGTTGCCCCGGTCGACACTCCCTGAGCGTTTACTCAGAGAGAGGGCTATATTTAAGGTGAGAATTATATGTGTTAATATGTTCTATACTATAATTTGCTATTTACTTTCAGGAGATATATTTACATCCTTAATAAATGTAATAATTCTTTGGTTATACAATTCTCAATCTTTCGGTTTAGGTAATTTTAAAATTACGTTGTTAGGTAAAAAAAAAATATATGATTTGTGACGTACTCACCAGGTAATTATAGTAACCATGTACATAAAAATACAATATAAAGTGCTACATACATGACTAAAAATTGCCACAGGTTCACAGTGACTTCGTAGCAGCCGCCACCCGAGGTGCGATGGCGGTGGTGGATGGCAACGTGATGGCCATAAACCCTGGCGAGGAGCCCAAGATGCAGATGTTCATCTGGAACAACATCTTCTTCTCCCTCGGCTTTGATGTCAGAGACCACTACAAAGATCTGGGAGGAGATGCTGCTGCGTTTGTGGCACCGGTAAGCATCTAAAAGATATTACAACAGTTTTGATACGCCAGTTTGCTGCTGCCGTTTATATGTACCCCCCCGTACGCTACGAGTATAGTAGAAAAGAGTTGAAAGAGGATGGTTTTATTTTGCCTCCGCAAGGTGTTGTTACTTATTCGAGTTTACATTTTTGCAAGTAACTTTCAGCTACTTTAATGAAAGTTTTGGTTAATTATAACTAATTCAAGAGGTCACATCTTCCTAGTACTTGTTGAAAAGGCAATACAATATTATGTTTATGTCACTCTATTACTATTCCTTATTCTAAATGTCTATTCTTGCAGCGTAACGATCTCCAAGGAGTTCGCGTGTATAGTGCCGTAGATACACCTGGTCTCCACACCCTGGGAACGGTGGTGGTGGACTACCGAGGGTACAGGGTGACTGCGCAGTCCATCATTCCTGGCATTCTGGAGAAGGAGCAGGAACAGAGCGTGGTGTACGGAAGTATTGACTTCGGGACCACTGTTTTGTCTCACCCCAAGTATATGGAGTTGGTGAGTTAATTTGGATTTGATTGAGTTTCAGATAACATGTAAATCAATACACTCAAATACAGTTGAAAGTTGTAGCGATGTAGAAAATAAATATAATGTTTTTTTCTTTCTGGCATGTTGTAGCTAGTAATTAGTGAAATGGGGGTTATTTGAATTTATTAAGTCTTTCGGAGCCAACGACACGCCTCGCGTGTCCATTAAAATTCTACTCGCCACGCCGCGGACACGCCATTAGTTTTCGATTATATCTCGAAAAGTACATGAAAAAATTTAATAAGAGTTTGTGTACATGGTATTTACCACACGAATAACCATATATTCACGTGGTTTCTACTTTGAAAGAAGTTATGTTTATACTAAAAACGAATACCTTGTGGGATGCCAAGAACACGCGACGCGTGTCCACTTTGAGTATGCGACCAGAGGTTCTAAAAGTTTATTTAACTTTCCATCAAACTTACTACGTTAGCTTGTTTATTATAATATTAATACTTACACAATAATATGTTTCTGAGTGATTTTAGTCGATAGATGAGTAAATAATTTATATACTATACAAACAAAAAAAATATTATAAATGTTAATAATATATAAGTAAGTTTGAGAATCACATCATATTTAATTTACCTATTTACCTAAATATCCATATTCCGCCATAATTCCTGGTTTAAAATCACTATACTGTTGCCACAACCTTATCTCTTTCGTTGCACAAACAGAATTAAGGAAATAAACTACCACAATGTATTATTAACGTATTTAGAAACATTAAACTTGCCGCAGAGCCAGTGGACACGCGTGGCGTGTCCATTTTTTCTTAGTCGCAGAGCCGCGGACACGCCTCGCGTGTTCATGACCGTTTGTATGGCGGCTCCGCTAGTAAGACGCTGAAAAATGGCGCGGTGTCGAATGAGTTAAGCAATAGGCTAGTGATAACGCTATCGCAGCCTGCATGGTATTCTAAAAGTGAAGGGGAAGATATTGTGTCAATCAGGATGTATCAAGTCTAACTCGACGAGATAATTAAACCTTTGCATGTTTTTACAAACTTATAATGTATGTAACATAACCAATTGTGATTTTAGCTAAGCAAAGCCGGCCAGCAACTGAAGATAATGCCCCATTCGGTGATCAGCGCCAACGGGGAGACTGTGGAACTCTGCTCAAGCGTCGAGTGCAAGGGAATCATCGGAAACGATGGCCGCCATTACATTCTGGACCTACTGCGTACTTTCCCTCCGGATGTCAATTTCTTGCAACGTGAGTATATTAATACGACGTATTCGGTATTCACAATCATCTAATCAAAAACTGTTTACTGGCTGTCGTTTGTGCGGTCTTAGCCACTTTAACAATAGTTTGTAAAATTAATGCAATCATAGCGCTAATAATGCTATAAGGTATCAAAGGCTTATTTTCCCCAAAGTTTTTACAACTCTGAGATTGTAGGGATATATATGTATTTAATTAATGTTTATATTTCGCCATTTGCTTTTTAAATTATAACACAGTTTAGTATGAACAATATTTTGTTACAGTGGAAGAGGATGATTTACGCGAGGATATCAAGTCGATGGGCTTCCCCATTATTCACAAACACAAGCTGTGCTGCCTGAGACAGGAATTAGTTGATAGTTTTGTAGAGTGAGTATTATTATTTTCATACAAGTCAAAAATATAAAGTAATTGTTTACTTATAACATATCTCTTTATATGTTTGGAAATACTGTTTATGTTGGATTGATTCTGGCCCTGTTTGGATACATGTTATTTCATCATTATGTATTCTGACGTGGTCCATCCGCATTCAATGCTGTATAAATATTATAATTCTATATAGTAATTTAATTAATATTTAATATTTACAGAGCACGTTACTTCATGTTCATCCGCCAGGCGGCATTCCATTTGCAACAAAGTGCCAAACGTCGTACTGATGCCGAGAAAAGCTTAACTGAAGCTAGTCAGGAGACCAAAGAAACTAACGATACTACTAACAAAGACAAGCAAGGAGAAAAGACAAAACCTAAGAAAGACGATAGGCCAAAAGCAGAAATTAAAACCGAAGAAGCTCAAAACAAGAAGGAAATCACACAAAAAGCGGAAGAGTTAACTGAAAAGATCCAGAATTTGGATTTGAAAACAGAAGTCAAGGAGGGCGAAGATTTACTGTTGAATGATAATTATTCAGAGATCGACACAGATGTCGCTAAGAAGATTGTGGAAAGCATCACAGATTCGTTCAACGAGAAAGATGACAATAAAGAGAATGATGGTGAGTGTCCTCGATATTTCATATAATATTGAACTTTATACACTAGTATTAGCTCCTTGGTTAAAAAATATGACGATTCATTACTATGGCACAGATAATATAATACTATACTATGGCATTTTTGTTACAATGTCATAAATCGGAGTAATGTTCACAATATGTATATGTTCAATATGTGTATGTAATGTGTTAAACTTCAAACTTAGGGCTATATTTAACGACATCTAAATAAATAATAACTAATTGTTTCGTACTTTCTTTTACAGCTGCGGAGCGTTCGCGAGCCGTGGTTGCAGCGGCGGCCCGAGCTGTGGCCTCGATCAAAGAGTCCGAATTCGACATCCGGTTCAACCCCGACGTGTACTCAGCCGGCATCAAGCACGCGGCGACGCCGGAGCAACTGGCCAAACAGCGCCATCTAGTGAAAGAAGCGGCCGCCTTCTTGCTCACCACTCAGATACCAGCGTTTGTAAGTATTAACAAAATAAAAAATATCTTTATATACAATTTTAGCACTAATAAATTGATGTTTTTAAGTTATATAAAGAGAATGCACACTAGTTGCTATTTTCATCCACGTAGGAGACGGCTAAGTGATTAGGAGTGGAATCTAAGCGATCGACTAGCAACCTGTCCCCAATGTTCCCTATTAATTCCATCATGACCTCGATACTAAGAGCTAATAGCGACCAAGTTGTTTCATATATCTCCATGCTTTTGCCTGCTCTGAAAGAGCGTAACCATATACTTATAAGTTTTAAATTGTCGATTGAAAACTTGTTTTATATTATTTATAGGTTCGTGAATGTCTCGAACACACTTCAGCGCCAATGGACGGTGCGGGTCTGACAGAAGCGCTACACGCCAGAGGCATAAACGTCCGATACCTCGGCCGCGTGGCTCTGGCCTTGAAGCCCCATTCTCAGTTGAGCTACCTCCACACGATTGCTGTTGGAGAGCTCGTGCTCAGGGCAGCTAAGCATATCTATACGACCTACTTGCAGGTAAGTGAACCTGTAGTGTAACATGTTCTACGCGTATAGTGTTTTTCACTATTATATTTGTTTAGGATAGAAATATGGATAAAATTATAAGATTTCTAACCGAGAAAAGTGATTTCCAACCATGGGAGAGATCACTGATGAAATCTTTCTAAATAAGAGCCAGACAAAGTTACATTTGTTATTTCGGAGTTTTCTTGAATTAGTATATCTCACCAGTTTTTATCGCACAAGTTATGCGTATGACTAGTCATAAATCATTAGTGAATGCACTACACCTATTTTTCATCGTCTTTATTAATCCTTAGGGTTGCGATGCCATGTGCATTGGCGTCGCCGTAGCTCACTTCCTAAACTGCCTGCTGGGCTCGTGTCCATCGCCACAAGTGCCCAGTGGCGAGGAGCCAGCCAGGGCCCGCGGGGGTGGCGGCGGCAGGGGGCGGGGTAAGAAGACGAGGCGGGGCCACGCGCAGACTCCGCCCACCCCGCTGCCTGAGTGGCAAAGCCTCACCCCCAAGTTGCTGTTTTCGCAAATCAAACATGAGTTAAAGGTGAGTAACTAATATAACTGCTTTCGATTGTTTTATACGAATAGTGTAGTCTATTATTTGAGCTGTTACTTTAAGGGTTCGAGGAGGCCATATAAAAACTACTTGTGGAATTGCAGAGATGGGTGTGCGAACCTCCGACTAGCTCGCAAGGGTCGTAAAAGTGTCATCTTTTCTTTTATTTATAGAATATTTGTATGGGATATCAGCCTGTCACTTTGTACATATTCTTTATCATTGGAACAGAATTGTTGAAATTGTGTTATAAGTTTGTATAAATCTCTGCACGGGTAACGAAGCACTAGTAGAGAGTTTCGTCGCATTAGTATTAAATTGTATTATTAAAAAAAGGTTTGTATTTTTAGGCTTACTGGGGCTACGATATTGGTGCTGAAAGCATGGAGTCTGTTATCGAGAAAAATGAATTACAGAAGATTTCGCTATTGAGGTAAATTGATGTGGTGTCTTTTCCCATATTTATCCGTACTAAATCTTTGCCTTATTCTGTACAAACTTTATTACTATTTAAGAAACAAATTTTCTATCATTACATTGGAGGCTATGAATACGTTTCTTACATTTCGTTGTTATAATACCTCTATATATTGCAGGTCGTTTTCGTTGAAAGTTGGACTGCAAATCATGCTGAGAGAATACGATTTTGATAACAAAAACAAACCTACTTTCTCTGGATCGGACATCATGAATATCTTCCCTGTTGTCAAACATATCAATCCTAGAGTAAGTAAATAGAATAAGCTCACTAAAAATGTTTATGAATTTATAAGAACATTAGTTTGAGATGATGTTGAAGTGTGACGTAGATTGTTCCTGTGTACAAATAAAATAACAAACTCACGCTCATAAACTTGAGTCTACAGGGTGTAACAGAAGAGTGTAGCAATACTTCAGGGTCGTATAAAGCATCACCTAATTAGTCTAAATACCAAGTTTCAGTGGGATCGGACTGAAATTGCCTTTTTTACAGCTATCTGAAAATGAGTAACATTCACGATCAGCTGATCGCAACAAAATTCCGACCCATCACTATGAGTAAATCAGTATAGGTAGGCGGCGAAGTCAAACGCTTTCAGGAAAGCCGCTCAAAGCTATAGGCTCCACCCCCAACACCTTGAAGGTGCCGTCCATTCTTTGTGAAAAGCCGCCCGCCGCCGCCACTGATATTAGGGCGAGTTCACATACAATTGTAATATTATGCGTTCACTTTTTTACATAATTAACGCGTGGAACATGTTAGGTACTTGATTAGCTTAGCATTCCTAATGTCGTAAGTCATCGCTTAGGGTCGTCGTAGAATTACCTTTTATCACTTATTACCTATTGCCATCAAGTCTTGCGAGATCCCGTGACGTCACATAATAAATGAGACCGTGGAGACTGCTAGAAGCCTAAATTCTGTCCAAAGTCCAAACCTAAGAAGATTACGGCGTTTGTTAGGTATGTTACCTATACCTACCTGTAAACGTAGTTATGTTACATTCCGTCGCTTGCGCATTTTTATAATAGGTATTTTTATAATTATTACCTATCTATTTATCTTCGTAACGGTCTGGACTTAAGGTAACCAGCTGCCTTATTCCCGGCATGTCGTAAGAGGCGTTTAAGGGGCTATATGGGCTTTTTTGTTTACCTAAATACCTACCGAGACGGAGGCTTCCTCGTTCCTTTTGATTTTTATGGAGATTATGGGAGATATCGTGTACGATTGTGTGTATGATTTAGTCAGACACATTCCGACCATGTGGTCTCTTGGTTGCCATTTACGACATCCCGGAAAGAAATCAGCCGGTTACATTCTATTTAACTTATGCCAGACCAGCACTGGACAGTCCCGGACTAGCACGGGAATTTCATAATACATTATCAGTAGGCACGTAACACCATCATTTCAGTATCTTTAGTTGTAGATCATTAAATTAAATAAAATTCTCATGTTCAAATGTAATATAGGTAAGTAACCACAAATACAGGTACCTAATCACATTACGCTTGTATGGAATCGCCATTAGAATTTTGAGTGAAATTTACCTATTGTTAATTTTGTTTGTTTTAGTTACTCAGTTGATTTTTGACAATTGTCCAGTTGACAACGTTTTTGCATATTGAGATTTTCGAGATTCGTGCGTGAAAGTAAACTAATTAATATGTCTTTTAGTAATAATGAATACTATAATATGATGTTGTGTGTGGGAGTGTTTGGGGCCGACCGTTTTGAGCAATAGCTGATAATTATCTTAGTTTATTATTAACTAAGAAGTGTAGTGGTTCAGTGTCATGATACCTACTATTGATGTGAAAGTTGTGAAACTGTACGGAATCTTATCAAGAATTTGCTAACTCAATAAAAACCAACAGGTCAGTCTAACTTAGTTAATAATAACATAATTTGAAGGGTAATAAGATTATTCAAATAATGAAATTCTATTTATGTTTTAAATAGTTTTTATTTAAAACATAAAGATATGTAATACTTTGTCTTGTGTTTATGTACGTATCCAGTTTGAATTCATTCTTTCGGTACCTAAGTCCTAAAACGCGACTAAGAGACTAAACTATCATTGGTCGAAAGGCTGACAATCTCTATTTATTTCTAAAGTGACTCCGTGTCACAGTTATTATCCTAAGTATTGATTCTATTGAAATTCTAATGTGACCCAATGCTAATTATCTTAAGTCACCCTAAGTTCAGTCTACCCTTAACTACCTGTCACTTACCTATTAAAGAGCGAAAGTTTTATGATTAGGTTACGCTAAACGTTGACTTCAAATCCTAAAGAGGTAAAACATAAAACCTCTTCCGTCACGTTTAGTTTTTATGTAGGTACCTGGTAACTACTGAACAAGGCATTACAGTCGTGATGTTTATGAGAAAAATAATAACCGGGTTGGCAGGCTTCAATAAATTATCTTGTATGTGAAAGAAAGGTCAGATAAATTTGTTCGGTTACATACATACATATGCATCACGTCCATAATCCCCGAAGGGGTGGACAGAACAAAAGATTCCAAAGACCCTTTTGTCACGTTTAGCCTGTCGTTGGGGGACATAAAAGATATAAAAGATTTTAGTACACTGGGGATGGTGGCTAGCCAATCGCCCAAAATACCTAACAAACCCCCTAGTCCTTTAGTCGCCTTTTACGACATGCCGGGTAGAAGGCAGCCGGTTACATTCTATTTTAGTCCCAGACTACAATTCTCAATAACCTACTGAAAAGTAAACAAACTTTGAATCGCCGACAAAAATCCCAATCCATATTTACTACAAACAGATTTTGAGCCTTATTGCGTAATGAATAACGTTCAATTCTCAATAACACAATGTACTGCAATAGGTAGCAGGCGCCTGATTCTTTTGACGAATGCCGATATCTCAGGAAAATGAGACTTAATGCTAAGGAAATAGTGCGAATTGAATTTCCTTGCGGTAATCATGAAGGCGCCGAACTTTCTTTTGTCTCTCTCTGTTTACTAGTTGGTTTTAGTTGCACTAGGGATGGGACATTGTAATATTTGTACTTAGGTACATACTCATTTTTGAGTATCAGATTATGGAAAATTCTAGATTTTAAGATATCGAGCTAAAACTTTACAATTACACTAAGTAGGTGATAGAGAATCTAGCCCTAAAGTATTGCTACACTCTTCTGTTACACCCTGTATAGTCTATTCGCGTTAAGTAAATAGTGACGTCATGATAATCAGAGGTGAACTGACCAATGAGACGTGAGTAAATGAGAAAAGAAGTCACATTGACCAATAACAGACAACCCCTATAAAATCTCAATGGTTAAATCATGGAGACCTTGATGACGTCACTATTTTCTTAAAGCGAATATACTATAGGTATGTTTTGGTTGCCTAAGACAGACACGGCCTAATCCAAAACAGTAGTATTATTCACATTTAGAACAGCTCGTTATATCACTTGCAGTTAATTAATTTACGATGATATCAAAATTTTCTTATTCATTGTTTGATTATCTAAAAGCAATATATGTCTAACACCAATAATGTTGTCCAACCCAGGCTTCAGACGCATACAACTTCTACACGACGGGCCAGAGCAAGATCCAGTCGGGGTCCGTCACCGAAGGCCACGAACTAATCGCGGAGGCCCTCAATTTACTGAACAACGTGTACGGCGCCATGCACGGAGAGATCGCACAGTGCCTCCGCATGGTGGCGCGCCTGTGCTACGTGACTGGCGAACATAGGGACGCCATGTCGTACCAGCAGAAGGCGGTGCTCATGTCCGAGAGGGTCAATGGAATCGACCACCCCTATACGATTACTGAATACGTGAGTGTTTGTATGTGGTATTGGTTTTCAATGTAGTTTTTTTGTTGTTGAATATAATAATTAACTTTTTTATAACCTTCCGCTGGACTAAATTACAGCTATGATGAAAGACTTTATAGAAATATTTATCCCTTGGTGTTGCGAGGAATTGGCATTAAATTATCTTTACCTAGTTTATTTTTATCTTGAATTTTAATTAATTAACTATTCTTGAAGTTGTCCAACTTTAAGGTTTGTCCACAGTCATATTCAGCATGGATGTAACCATTTATATTAAATCATTTTAAACTGGTTAAAACTGAACGTCCTTTGTTCACAGTCACATTTGGCGCTGTACTGCTTCGCCTGTGGCCAAGTGAGCACGGCGCTGAAGCTCTTGTACCGCGCGCGCTACCTGGCGATGCTCGTCTGCGGAGAAAATCATCCAGAAATGGCCCTTCTTGATGTAAGTATTACCATTTTTTCCAGTGTTTTTACAATCACACCTATTCAGACTTTCGTAAAAACCCTCAATAATTTGGATTAGAAAAGACCATACTTTCATTTACTACTACATAAAATTAGATATTTGCTTCTATAAAATTATGTGACTCCCACCTTAACCACTCGACTAGTATACGGGACGAACATAACTGAATGCAACAACAGACTGTACCTTTAAGTGTGATTCTTTATTACCGATCCGTATTCCAGAGCAACATAGCGCTGATCCTGCACGCGGTGGGCGAGTTCGAGCTGTCCTTGCGTTTCGCCGAGAAGGCGCTGGTAGTGACGCAGGCGGTGCACGGCGCCAAGTCGCTCAAGGTGGCCGTGGCGCGGCACCTGCTGGCCAGGACCCTCTCCTGCCTCGGGGACTTCAGGGCGGCGCTGCAGCACGAGAAGGAGACCTACTCTATTTATAAGCAACTTGTGAGTATTAGAAACAATGCTCAACTTCTTAATGTACTGTTCCTAAATTTTAAATAGGGTTGAATCGTAACAAGAATAATAATAGATAGAATGGTTCATACATTTTGCAATTCAGAGGAATAATGTCATTGAGTAATCTTATAATTGGTTATCAAATTTTTTACTACCCTTACGAAATAAGTTCAATTAATATCCTTTAGAAGAAGTATGCTCATATTATAATATGTCTCCAGCTGGGCGAGAAGCACGAGAAGACCCGTGAATCATCGGAGTGCCTGCGCCACCTGACCCAGCAGGCGGTGGTGCTGCAGAAGCGGCTGGCGGAGGCGTTCGCCAAGACGCCGCACGCCGCGCCCTCCGCGCCGCCGCTGCACATCCAGCCGCCCGCCATGGCCTCCGTCATCGACATGCTCAACCTCATCAACGGCATCCTCTTCGTGCAGATCAGGTACGGCTTAGATAGATTATTACAAGTTTATTCTCTCTCATACTAAATGATGCTTTCTTCGCTATACAATTATATTTTTATCGTTGAAAGTCCTTGAGACGTTAATTTTTAGAAATAATATCAAGTAACCACAGACTATTTGTATTAACGCTGTATTGCGTTTGTTGCAGCCCGCACGACATAGAGCAGTTCAAGGCGGAGATCGAGAAGCGGCAGCTGAAGGAGCTGCCGGGGGCGGAGGGGGCGGAGGGCGCGGGGGCGGCGGTCGTGGGCAGCAGTTGAGGCCCCGCGGCGGCCGGCCCTCGGACTCCGTCTCGCGCCTCGTTACTTCACTTGTTGTATTGTTAGTGGTACCGTTCCTTACACGTATCATGCCGTAGTTTAGTCTGCTGAAATTTGGTGTAGATTTTTTGTTAGAAAAATTTTGGATAATTTTAATCGCAGATTTTAAGGGAATTTACTAGTTTTTCTTTTTTCGAGATGTAGGTGTTGTTAAGCTTGCTCAGATCACGCCGGATTTAGATTTAATTGGATGCTTCCTTTTCTATGAAAAATCCACAGAGTAGTGCAATTGTTGAACTAGTGATAATAGTTTTATAAGTTTTCGGTTGTGCCTCCGCCGGCGCCGCCCGGCCGCTGTTATCGAGTATTACCTGTTTACCATTACCATGGGAGTTATTGTTGAGTGCCCGCGATCCAGTCGTAGCCACGTGGCGTCATGGAAATGTAACAATGCCTCGGCGACTATTGCGAGCGACAGAGTATATATCGATGAATTGTTTATTATTGTATCATAGGATTTATGAACTGTGCGTAAAGTGTATGTAAATGTGCGATGAACTTTCTATTGTGTAGCATAATCATGATCCATCGAACACTGCCGGAACCATTAGTTAATAAATCATGTTATAAATTAGTTAGTGCCATATAGGAATGGAAGTAAGTTCATTTAGGTTTGTTTAGTCTGTGATATGTGGTGTTTCGCTTCGTCTACGCAATACAATAGCACACAACAAAGCAATAATAAAATTATAAACTGAAACAGTGTTCTTAGGTGTAATGTGAATGGTCAGTGGTGAATTGTTATGCGAACTTGCGCACTGTAATATGTTGTTACAAATAATTTTAAATGTGTTAGTGAGTTACTCGGCATTCTGACAATAACTGGCTTTGCCGAGATGAATCGAGTTGGAACGTTTGCTGGCACCGCTCCTTGGTTAATTAGGTCATCACAATATTGTCACAATATTTGGCCTCTTATTGTTAAAGATTATAAAATTTTTACTTTATGCTTACAATATTGCTAACATAATTATAGAACACTATGTTCTAGACTAATACCAACTCCCGCTACCTCACGTTTTTAATATTTTACAGCACATTGTTAACGGGCTTATATTCTATTGGTAAAAATTCAAATTAAACAATCCCTTTTATACCCGAATTTTCATATAAGTTAAAAAGATCAAATTTATACTTACAGAATCTCCAATTACTTTTAAACTTGGTAAGCAATTTGGTACAAAATTTCTTAATACCATTATTCCTAAGAATCCCTTTTTAGATACAAATATTGATTATATATAATTCGAACAAAACCTTTGTATCGTATCTCTTGCCAATACACTACAGCCTTATTTTAATTGAGCGCACAAAAGTGCCAGAAAGCAAATACAACTCGTTCTATTGTTACATTTCTTTATGGCGACTATTATGACGACTATGTAAATACGGCGCTATATTACGTAGTATACTAATAAAATTGTTTTTAACATTCTGCCTTTTATTTCCGCTGCAACGTATTAAAGATAAGTAATCCCATTGGTATTTCTGAAATACAATTTCAACTTTCTTGCACAAACCATAAAATCATTAAAAATACGTATGCAAATAATGTTCTTAATACTTGTCACTTGTCTTGTAATTTTTATGTTATTACTTTGTATATTTTTATACACATTAATGATATAACAAATTTACATACATACATATATTCAAGCCTTGACTTCTATCTATTAAGGGTATTGTATTCCAAAAATAAATTCACGAACTGTCAAAAATCCGAAATTTCTAGCGCAGCGGCGCTGAGTACTGTGCGAGTAAGTGCTGTTTTTAGCGGCCGGACAGAATATTAAATAAATAAAACGTACATTATCTATCTAGCATAAAATAAACATTGTGTGATTCGACAATCCAGACCGACTTCTTAGCAGATATTCTCTGTCGAACGTGACAGATAGTTTTGATCATGACGACGCGCCGCCTACGAATATGTACCAGGGGCGCAGACTTTTAAAGGCGGGCTGTCGTACGAAAAATGTAAATGTCTCGATTTCCATACAGATTTCTTTTGATCCTGATAAACTACTATTATACTGTCAATTATTAGTTTGTGTTATGTAATGTCAATAATGATTTTGCTGAAATATTGGGTAAGTATTTGAATCGCGCTATCGCGTAGTTGTGATCGTAAATAATAGGATTTTACGGTTGTGATTTATACACTGGTTCTCGTTCTATCACCGAAGTTAAGCACAACGGAGGCGTGGGAAGTAATTGGATGGGTGACCATTTAAATTGTTCACGTGCTTTTGTTTTAGTGAGGGAGCTTGGTTTGGTTATGTAAGGACTTAGTAAATCATCTATTGGCTATTGATAATCAGGTAACGATTGGGATTCGACTCTACATCTGACTACCCCGAAAGGGATGTGAATGCATATTTTGTATATAGGTTTTTTGTATTCGTCTGTCGGGTAACGACACGACGCGACGTAGCCATATCAATCGAGATCGGCGGCAGCGACGTAATGTGAGCACAGTATTTTGTACCTATTCAGAATTATAAAACTATAAACAGAGATCCCGCGCACTCGTAGATAATTTTCAGTTACTTTAGTAACTACGATTTAATTATAAGCATTTTGTCACGATGATGTGTATTCTCGGCATACTCAAAACACATAGAGTACCCGCCACATACGGTGGCAGTTGGAGGCGTCGCCACAGTCGCGTAATCCAGTGTTGCCAGTAAACACGCCAAAACTAGCACTCACTGTGCCATACGGCTCGATACATTATATTGAGGTTTCATTTGTAACGATCTTTGGTTGCAGAGCTATAAACTCAAATAAAACAAATTAATATATCTAAGTCAAAATATGTTTATTTAAAATAGGCCCTATCACAAGCTCTCTTTGAATGTTATCTTATGATCTAAGTATAACAACAATAAAGATTATTATTTTTATAATTAACAAACATAAAGATTACAAAGAAAGTGAGCAGTGTGCCAGTTTTTCCTTAACAATAATTATGATCCCTATCGCCTAACGTGGTAAACGGTAAAAAGTGGCTTTGTCCAGCTATCCTCAAAATAAAGATTTTTGCTTCTTAGCCACTCTTGCATCTCAGATTTTCGTGACGATATTGTTGGCAAACTTGGAACTAAATTTGTCGTTTCCGCCATTGGGTGTTATTTTGTTGTTGTTTACTGTTTGTGCTTGATTCGATTTAATTCATTATTCGTGGTGAAACCGTTTAAAATGGAGGAGAAAATTATCAGAAGTGCTGCCAGAGAAATCATATCAAAGGTTTACTCATTTTGTGAAAGAGAGAAGGAGAATAAAGCACCTTTGATTCCACTTAATAATGTTGGCGAAAGAGTAGCCGCCATGACAGGTAAATTCAGTATTACCAGCGTTGTGGTTTTTTTTCCATAAAACTTTTTTTTATATTTTTTTTTGCCATAATATATTCAAAATTATAAATATCACAAGCTCTCTTTGAAAGTTATCTTATGATCTAAGTATAAATTAAAAAAACTATTTCAAACATGGCACTGAGCATTGTCTTTACATATTTTTTACCGAGGTTAGATTAGCGGAGACCCTAGCTTGGAGAAGAACTAACAAGAAACTCCGGAAATCAATTTATTATAATCACCCTTAACAAACATAAAAATTACAAAGAGTGGGCAAAAAACACAACGCTGGTAATACTAAATTTACCTTTCATACAAAATAACACGCAATTGCGGAAACGTCAAATTTAGTTCCAAGTTTGGCTACTGCCACCGTATGTGGCGGGTACTCTACACCTGACCTGACAAAGCGTACCTACCTTCTTTATTATTTGTTAATTTGATATAGTAACAGTCTGGCGTATGAAAGTAGTAAGATGATTATTAGCTCTCAGAAACTGTAACTGTCAGCTATTTTTTTACGTTTCAGCCGCTGTAAAATAATAATAATAAATCGTAATAATTAAAAGCAATACCTTGGATATAAGAATGCTATAATAGCTACTTTTACGTTTTGACATATAAAACAGAAACTAATAATTGGTTGTGTAAAAGTGGTTTGTTAGACTCAAGAGAAATCTGTTTGGGAATCTAGAATTTCTTACAAGTTTTAGTTTTTATTTGTTATCGATCTTAGTGGATTTACATAACATTTAGTACTTGATATTATAACATATCAAATCATTCTTTATAGCGGTTTGTTTTAAATACTATGAATACATTTGATATCATTTCTAAACAGTATGCGTCAAGTTAGTTTACTATGTTCTCACAGATACCTACCACCTTATTCTAAAACAAAATCGATGTTTTGTTATAGAAACAAGTCCGTGTAAAGCAATTGCAGCCCCTTGTTTATCTCTGGGATAAATACTTTTGAGGTTACCTTTCTGTTTATATCTAAAATCAGTTAAAATTAAAGCTAATATAAGTTAATATCAAATCAGTATGATGAATTAGATTTCTTGCAGATAAATTGTTGTTATTTCATTTGTAAATTCTTATGCTATGAGTGACGAAGCATTTTTCTATAAATATCGATTCACAAAGCAATGCGGCGGGATAAGAGGGGATATTTTATGTAATGTTATTTATGTTTGCGATATAAACAGGTTCCACACTACGATAGTTTCAAAAACACTGAAATAAATCACATCAAACTTGATATAACAAAATCATAACAAACTTTACTGTCATGGCGGATGCACGTTCGGTGTATCAATTGAATTGTAAACGAAACAAACACTAATAAATTATAAACAGGTTATTCAACAACTTATTATTTATTAATATATATTAAAAACATTGTAGTCATAAATATATAAAAGTAATCAATATTTAAATAATTAATCACTTGTGGTAAATAATTGTAATTTTATAGTAACAATAAGAAATAGTGTATTTGAACGTACTTGAGTGAGTACTCTAACCCGACCTATTGTAGGAGTCTGTGAGCCTAGTACTGCGCTTGTATTTTCGTATAGTTTTGAGCTGGAAAAGAACTTCGAAAAATATAATTTCTTCGATTTATGCGTAAAGTTTGACGAGGCAAACAAATACCTACAGACTACTGAGCAAAATTTTGGGCAGCAGGATATGTATAATAAATATGTTTTTTTTGGTGCGACCTCCAACTCCGTTATGAGAGCCTAGTGACCGAATTCGGATTTCGATAGCAATTTGTCTCTAAAAAATTGCTCCGCGGTCTACCGTTCTTGAGAGAGATGAGTCTGAGTCGTAAAAAAATCGAAATCTAACCAACTCCCGTTCTTTCCGTATGTCCGGCACCGGTATAACCTATTCTGCAGTTCGCCAAATACTCAAATTCAAGTTGCCAAAGAGCATCCCAAATGTATATTTATGATTTCGAGCATCATAAATGCATACTTAACCTCTGACTACCCTGAATTCGGTCACGGTCGTAATGCATAATATATAGTTATGTATATGTGTGTGTGTGCATATATATATAGCATAAATAACCTATCCTGGGGTTCACTAATTGCTGCCTACCTACTGTGAAGAAAGCTGAAGTGATGTCAGAATGTATCATGTATGTATTCTCAACTTCTTGTCATAATATCCGAAACATCAAGCGGTAAATCAAAATTATTTACATTCATTATCATGATTTTTTCATATGTCTGATATGTACCTGTCATAGGCATAAATGACGCAAGAATAAATTTATATCAAATATGGCGTCGCATCAAGTAGAGTACCCGCCACATAAGGTGGCAGTAGCCAAACTTGGAACTAAATTTGACGTTTCCGCCATTGCGTGTTATTTTGTATGAAAGGTAAATTTAGTATTACCAGCGTTGTGTTTTTTGCCCACTCTTTGTAATTTTTATGTTTGTTAAGGGTGATTATAATAAATTGATTTCTGGAGTTTCTTGTTAGTTCTTCTCCAAGGGTCTCCGCTGAACTTCTTCTTCTCAATCGTTACGCTCTTATCAGAGCGGTCGTGGTCTTCATGACGTGGCATCTTGAGCAGCCGAAATGGTTGGTGAACTAACCTCGGTAAAAATATGTAAAGACAATGCTCAGTGCCATGTTTGAAATAGTTTTTTTACATACATACATACACATCACGCCTGATTCCCTGTAGAGGGGTAGGCAGAGATCACGGATCCCCATTTGTCCCGATCCTGACAGACCACTTTCGCTTCATTGACATTCATACATTCTCTAATACACTCTCGGCGGTTATAGGTACTCCTAACGTCACCTTTTTTCAATATAGCGTCTATCTGACTGTTACATATATGTCTTATTAGGCCGGCCCCTACGTAACCGCCCTTCCACTTCACTCATATATATTCCTTTTGTCAATATATAGTTTTTTTAATTTGTACTTAGATCATAAAATAACTTTCAAAGAGAGCTTATGATAGGGCCTATTTTGAATAAAAATATTTTGACTTTTGACTTTGGTATATTAATTTGTTTTATTTGAGTTTATAGCTCTGCAACCAAAGATCGTTACAAATGAAACCTCAATATAATGTATCGAGCCGTATGGCACAGTGAGTGCTAGTTTTGGCGTGTTTACTGGCAACACTGGATTACGCGACTGTGGCGACGCCTCCAACTGCCACCTTATGTGGCGGGTACTCTAAAATACTTCTTAGAGATCCCGCCACATAAGGTGGCAGTAGCCAAACTTGGAACTAAATTTGACGTTACCGCCATTGCGTGTTATTTTGTATGAAAGGTAAATTTAGTATTACCAGCGTTGTGTTTTTTGCCCACTCTTTGTAATTTTTATGTTTGTTAAGGGTGATTATAATAAATTGATTTCCGGAGTTTCTTGTTAGTTCTTCTCCAAGCTAGGGTCTCCGCTGATCTAACCTCGGTAAAAAATATGTAAAGACAATGCTCAGTGCCATGTTTGAAATAATAGTTTTAAGAGATTCGCGATTTATACTCATGATATAAGATATAAGGGTGTGTATAAGATTGATTGCAGCTGTGGGAAATCCTACGTCGAACACAGTAAACGGTCTATTGCGGACAGAGTGAAGGAACACATAATATATGTAATATATAATAAGAAGGATAAGTCCCGTTAATTATTAATCATGTTTGAAATAGTTTAATAAACATATTTTGACTTTGATATATTAATTTGTTTTATTTGAGTTTATAGCTCTGCAACCAAAGACCGTTACAAATGAAACCTATTGTATCGAGCCGTATGGCACAGTGAGTGCTAGTTTTGGCGTGTTTACTGGTAACACTGAATTACGCGACTGTGGCGACGCCTCCAACTGCCACCTTATGTGGCGGGATCTCTAAAATATATATGTAGAGTACCCGCCACATAAGGTGGCAGTAGCCAAACTTGGAACTAAATTTGACGTTTCCGCCATTGCGTGTTATTTTGTATGAAAGGTAAATTTAGTATTACCAGCGTTGTGTTTTTTGCCCACTCTTTGTAATTTTTATGTTTGTTAAGGGTGGTTATAATAAATTGATTTCTGGAGTTTCTTGTTAGTTCTTCTCCAAGGGTCTCCGCTGAACTTCTTCTTCTCAATCGTTACGCTCTTATCAGAGCGGTCGTGGTCTTCATGACGTGGCATCTTGAGCAGCCGAAATGGTTGGTGAACTAACCTCGGTAAAAATATGTAAAGACAATGCTCAGTGCCATGTTTGAAATATTTTTTTTACATACATACATACAAATCACGCCTGATTCCCTGTAGAGGGGTAGGCAGAGATCACGGATCCCCATTTGTCCCGATCCTGACAGACCACTTTCGCTTCATTGACATTCATACATTCTCTAATACACTCTCGGCGGTTATAGGTACTCCTAACGTCACCTTTTTTCAATATAGCGTCTATCTGACTGTTACATATATGTCTTATTAGGCCGGCCCCTACGTAACCGCCCTTCCACTTCACTCATATATATTCCTTTTGTCAATATATAGTTTTTTTAATTTGTACTTAGATCATAAAATAACTTTCAAAGAGAGCTTATGATAGGGCCTATTTTGAATAAAAATATTTTGACTTTTGACTTTGGTATATTAATTTGTTTTATTTGAGTTTATAGCTCTGCAACCAAAGATCGTTACAAATGAAACCTCAATATAATGTATCGAGCCGTATGGCACAGTGAGTGCTAGTTTTGGCGTGTTTACTGGCAACACTGGATTACGCGACTGTGGCGACGCCTCCAACTGCCACCTTATGTGGCGGGTACTCTAGAATAAATCAACTTTAGCAGTTCACTTCGAAAGAAAAAAATCGCTTGTAATATAATAAGCAATAACCTCAAACACCAAAGTGATTACACATTGTTTTCCAAATTTCACTTATTGAACTAAGAAATAACTGATCTCGTGTGATTATCTAGCGGTTTAGCTGTCATCGCCAACAAAATGGACGTGCTCTCACGCTGGCATTCGCCAAATTCTGAACGCGATCTTTTGAAACTAGCGACTCGCGGCGCACGCGTAAACTGTCCATATAAAAATGTATGAAACAGATGGCGGCCCAAAATTGGGCGTTTTATACTTCCGAAAACTGCAGTATTATGAATAAAACAGGACCTAATATGTTTTTAGTCAAATTATTTAGTATTTAGAGAACCCATTATTGTATATTTTGATTTCAGATCTTACTCCGAGACAAAATAAACGAAAAAATACAAAACCCTGTTTGCGCCATTTTTCTGATTTTTTATCAACTTTATGCGTTCATATTTACGTATTTATTGATATTTAACTCTTGAAACTACTTCAGTCATCAATTTCAGTCTTTCATTATGCTACCTTGAAAGTATGATAGATGTCAGTAAGTTCTAAATAGGTTTAAACTGAAAAATGAAAACACTCGTTTCGCTCATTTCCGCGAACAATACCCTTAATCAGCCTTCTGTGCATCGATTGCGACTTTGAACTGTCATGACAAATTTCTTATTCCACCCACAACCTACTCAAACATAATATAAGAAACTCATTTTAGTAGAAATACTAATCACCCCAATAAACGATGACACTACGAGTGTATAAAATTCACGATAGTCTCAACTACCGGTCGCATTGATCACTTGGAGCCCTTGATTAATAAATTTTATATATTCGAAATGATATGGCCGAAAAATAAATATGCATGTAATGTTAGAATATCTACAAGTTTTGATAGGTCATCCGAGGATAATTAGTGGAAATTCTCGGCGATCCACCAATACAAGTCGACAACGCGGCATTGTTTTGGTAATCTGGTGTCACAATCAGAAAGGTGAGGTTAGGTATTATGTTTCGGAGATAATAATAAAACAATTTGACTTAGGTTTCTTAGTTTATTGATTGCACTTCGAACTTACATTACACTGAATTCCATTACATCTTACTTTAAAACTTACACAAGGTTTAGCTTACAACAGGCACATATTAAAAAAAATTGCTGTCACATTAACTCTTGCAAATACCATATGGCATTTGGATAAAACAGTTTTCCACTCATCAAAAGCAACTCTTGTGTTTCGGGTTTAACCATTTGACAAGTTTTTCCTCCACAATTGTGAGCAAAAATGATACATTAGCTTAACATGTTAAGAGACCTGAGATTTATAGGCTATTCGCGTTAAGTAAATAGTGACGTCATGCTATTCAGAGGGTAAACTGACCAATTAGACGTTAGTTAATAGTAAACTAAGTCACATTGACCAATCGCAGACAACCGTTGTCACGTCTCATTGGTCAAATCGCGGGAACATGATGACGTCACTATTTTCTTAATGCGAATATACTATAGTAAATCCTCATTTCCTAGCCCTAGGTCTCGGGCGAGGTCTAGCGCGAGGCCGGGGTCTAGGGCGCCTCCTTCGAACCCTGGGACTCCGCCCCCTTTCTAACTGGGCCGCCACTAGTTCCCCTAACACGCCGCGTTCAGCCAACATTGAGAGGAATGTGCGAATAAATTCATCGTAGTTGTGAGTGCGTCGGCAATCGTCCACCTGTAGAATGAGGTTATATTTAGGAAACTGTGTTTAAAGTGAAAGTTGCTGAATAGAAATTAAAATGGAACTTATGGCTAATGATAATAAAAATCATTCCATTGGTAGAATCATTGCTAAAAGACTACTTTTCGTGGTAGTTCTGGTTGAAAATTATGTTCATAACTGAATGGTTTTAAATAAGACCGCACGAAATGCACAATGCCTTTTTCTCGTATTCCTGCTGTTGTTGACACAGAAGTACGGATACGAAAAATACTTCATAAGTATGCTCATTTTAGTTATTTAATTTTACTTATTGAATCTGTTATACAAAGAGTTTTTAATGTAATATACTTCATAGTAATAATACTTGTCATTCTAGGCACCATCATACAGGTAACTTGATCAACTAACCTTATACATGTCCCGCTTATCATTTTCATCATTCAAAGCTTGTTGACACGTCTGTATTTCACTGCTGATGTTGCTCATTAGTATGTTAAGTTCACTCTTGGTGAAGAACACTTTCCTAGTCTTCCAGAATTGGTCCTGTGGATCTTCGAGAGACAACAACACAAGGTCGTCGTTGCTTCGTACTAACCCTGTCACTGCAGTTGGGAAAATCTGAAATGAATAAAAATAAGGTCTTGATCGCATTTATGATATCATTCTAAATGCACAGTATTGGTACTTATGTTAAGTATAGAGGTACAGAAATTGTAATAATAAGTCGAACAAATACAAATTTATAAACTAGACTGATATACTACTCACTCAGAAGTCTTGCATATGAAAGTTGTAATATTGTCATTATTGATTACTAGTAATAGTTTACTATTGTTTAGAAGTTGTCGGCTGTTAAACTACCTGCTATACATAAAAAGGTCTGTGCTAGTTTTGTAGGTTTGAACAATATATTATTGATTAAAACTTACATTATGCAATAATTGACAATCTTTGTCCACTGTGATGAATTTGCCAGAAGTACCTTGTTCCACTGGATCCACTAAAAAATAAATAACAAAAAGTCCTTTAAATTAAATTACTAGTATGCATTTTAGAAGAAGATATGATATCCTGAGCCTAAGTCTACTCTTATAAGAGCTTTTGAACAACTTCACCTCCTTTTATATTATTTCTCTTCTGGTTTTGATCTAAAAATAAACTTTTTTGCGCTATAGTTTCGTACACTTAACGGCCGTTAAGTGTACGTACTGCTACTTGTACGTACCCTTAACGGCAGTTTTCTTAGTGTCGAGGCAGGGTAATACTATAGCTGCTACTATAATCACACTATAATATATATACTATAATCATGGTAATACGTATAGCTGCCGAGCTGTATTGATGTCAATGGAGCGAAAGTAGATTACCAAACTCGAGATAAACGAAGATCCGTGCTCAATGCCTTCCCTTCTTTACATAATGCGTTCTATGAGCGAGAGTTCTATTAAACATTGTTAATAAAATATCTTTCTTACCTAGAATGATTCTTCTATCTTCAGAAGGCTGATCCATTGTACCAATCTCAACAGTAATGTTATGAGTGTAGTTGATATCAATTTTCGCTATTTGCGCTGCATCCAAGGTATTCAATATAGTTTGTTCACAAATCCGAACTTCGTCATCATCAAAACTGTTGTCATTTTGATCTGATTGCTCAGCTGATTCTGAAACTAGATATAAATCATTCAATAGGCTGTAATCGTTTTCAGGGTAGTCAGAGACTTGAGTGATCACCATTTATGTTAAGGACCTAAAAAACACATGAGTAGTAAACTTAATAATCTAAGTTATTAACAAGTAATATTTATTTAAGTACACACAAGACATACAGGACCCTATTTTATATACATCTATATTCCCCCTATACTCCATCAGAATATATAAGTATTCCTAATTAATATCACTCTTTTTCAGCATGATTATCCATTAATGTTACTTACCATTACTAGTTTCCCTTCCTCTAGAATGCAGGTGTCTCAAATGCTTATTTATCTTAGACAGAGCATCTTTAACTTTCTTCTGATTAGATTCTAAGCAGTTAAGGATTTTTGTCAAAGCTATTCTTCTATCAGGTACAACAGCCATTAGATTGAATCTGTAAAATTAAAGATTATGGTAATGACACCCAGTACTTGATGAATAACATATGAAAGAGTCCCATAAATTGTCCCAAATGTTATTAAGAAATATTATATTTTAATTCCAACTGACCTGAGTTAGGATTAATAATAATGGTTAATATTAATAAAATAGTAATGATGATGTCATCAAATTTGAAATAGTAGATATTAAATGTTACCCAATCTAAATGAGAGATAATTTACCTAATATCATGCACTTGCTCCCCCGCATCCCTCCCAAGCCTTTCAGCCATCACTCTTCTGAACTTATCCGTCCAATCTTCATTGTCAGCCCAGGGGCCGTGGTCAGTGGGGAACGGCTTCAGACCATCCAACTCAAATAGGTGCCCATTGATTGGGACAAAACTCACAAAATGATAGGCTTCACCTATAACATAAATAATAATATCAGATGTAGCAATAAAAATATTCTTTGAGATGAGCAATAACTACTTTGTCTTTATACATAGATCTTGACTTGCTAATTTAGGGTGGTAGCAATTTGGTAAAAAGTATAATCAATGGTGATAATCAGTATCCAACATAGTAAGTGATAAACCATGTGACTACAGGTACTTACTAGTGTCTATTTAGAGAAATAAGCAGGTTTTGATAAAATCTTTTCTCTTACCAAAACCAATATTGGCAATCTAGATTGTGAACAATGACTGATGGTCATACAGACTGTATAGGTAGAGGATTATGAGTGGTCAAAATAAGTTACTACAAGGAATTAGAAGCTTATCTTACTTATGTTGTCAGCTAAATAGATTTTATTCCTACCTGTAAAGCGTCCTGTAGGAACAACAGCATTCTTGTCTGTTTTCTTCCTTGCTTGTGGTATTGCGTGGGAGTTGTGAGCACAAGCTAGTTCTGGTGTATTCCCGATCGCCCAGCCTTTGTTCTCTGGGTTCATTCCTACAGTGTGTTGCTGTAATAATTAATGAATAGTAAGTAGATCATAAGAATTTCTTAACAGAAACTGTTTTATGCATCCTTTGCTAAATTGTATAATTTACCAATTATAAAAGTATAAATAGTACGTATTCACGACCATGCGGGGTAGTCAGAGGTTCAGGTTTCCATCTCCGCAATTGTGAAAGTAGTAATTCTACGGACACCTCAAACCCACGTGTTAACCAGATAGTCAGTTCTCAATTTGACAGGTGATCAGCCATGTCTAATTCTATGGACACCTCAAACCCACGTGTTAACCAGATAGTCAGTTCTCAATGTGACAGGTGATCAGCCATGTCGCCATTTACAAGGACTAAACTATTACCTGCTCGACGAACAGGTAGGTTTTCTCACAATGTTTTCCCTCATCGTATAGTTTGATGCATTTCGTAAATCTGTTTTTATTACAGAATGTACATTAAAATTCATTTCCATTGGTACATGCTCAAACGGGATTTGAACCCTGTACCCACTGATACAGAGTCAAGCCGCAAACAACTGAGCTACGTCAAATTTGTTTTTGTTTTTTTAATAGTATGAATAGTATTAACAAAACAGTCCTTTTGATTCTAATTTTTATGTAATTTAGGTAAATCTATATCACTACTCATAAAATATAATAACCAACTATCAGTATTAGATTAGCAATATTCAATTCTGATGTGCAAATATTGAATAGTTGAACTAGTCTTTCTTACCTTTAGCCTACTCAGAGTATTACCAAGGTGGAGGTTAGGACAATTCAAGAGTATGGACAAGAGGGCATGTGTAGCACAGCTATTTGGAACCATTTGCTGGGCAAAGAAAATATTGTTGATAGTTTCCTCATCGCGGACAAAACTTTCGATTTGTTCAACAAACTTGCGACGAGATCTTCGCTCCTCGATCCAACGGAATAGAAATATGAAACCATAAACAGGGCTTTCCAAAGGCTTATGAAGATCATATATTTCTTCAACTTGCACTCCTTTCACACCGAAATCTTCTAGTAACAATGTGAATAAGCCAGGATCGCTTTCCAGCTCTAACCATCCCTCCGTGAGGCTATTTAATTCCACAGGCATTTTTAACAAAGTATTGTACAAGTGTATTCTATATAAATATAGAATTAGATATCATTTTTTCTCATTTTAGTTGAAACAAAATAACATTTAACCGTTTAGAGTAAAGCGGTTGGTTTACAATATAAACAAAACGAACGAATACCTTTGTTGTATTTGTTATTAAATTGTTCTACCATTAACCAATCCATTGATCAAAGCATTAACAACGATAATTATGTCAATCACCAGTAACAAGTTTTTTTATATTATTTGTTCATTTTAAAATAATTCATTCAATCATTTTAAGCTACTTCAATAAAAACACATCAAAATTTGTAAGAACTTGTCACCTAAAGCTAAGGTAAAATATATAATGATAAAGAATACGATATTATATAATTGTAGATTTGCTTCCATCCTGCGTGTTGCGTTAGAATTATGTTATGCGTTATATTATTATCATTTGCTAAATTACATAGCATAATATCACACCTAGCTACTAATAGAAGTAATAAAAATTATTACTCACGGTAATGTCTCTATTTGCTTAAATGACTTGCGTAACTTCATAAACATGTTGCTGAGAAATTTTCGAAATAAAATGTAATAAGTATTATATTTAATAATAAATTATGTTCTATTTACTGTGGAACAAAAATATTGCTGTTATCTTGTAAATATTTAAAAAATATTCCACATACTTACATAGAAACCCTGCAGTCATTTTTATATTTATGGAATCCTTAAATATTACACATAGACTAGAATTTTCCAGATGTCTTTTTCATCATACATATACATTCACGGCCTTAAATCCCTTTCGGGGTGGACAGAACCTCGGAGATAAACCATCTCGTAGGTCACTTTTTGGCATAAATTTGGGGTTTGGTTGGGTTAATGGAACAAGTGGTGGTGACAAGTCCATCGCTCAATAGATTCCATTGAACCCAGTCCCTTAGTCACCTCTTACGACATGCCGGGAAGAACGGCAGCTAGTTAGAATTATTTTTACGCTACATAAAAATAATAAAAAATATAGAAATGCTTTATAGTCATCAGGCAAACTACTAAAATATTTATGTGTAAAGTTTACTCCAGATCCATAATCCTTGGAGGATAGAATGTGGTGGTAGCTGCATCACAAAGTAGCATTGAGAATAAGGAGAACTTGTGTACTAACGTATCTCGAATTGACAAGGAATACCGTTGAATACCTACCTCTAATTTCCCGACAATCATATAAATTAAGGAAATTTAACCATACATTCTTGACCGGTATCCCTTACGAGGTAGTCAGAGAATGCCATCCATGTCTTTACCATTAATTATGTTCACAGCGTAATAGTGTTCCATGTTGCAGAGTCCTGTAGCCTACATTTTATTCCGAAGAATAGGTAGTTTCCGATGCTTTATTCACTCATTGTACAGTTTTAAATATCAGACATAATTGCTTCATCTCTATAAATGTCACATTGTATTGACTGAGGTTTTCCTTGGAATAATAATTTACTTTTTTAGTTTTGCAGTCGGATTTGTATATATTATTATACACATACAGAACTCGTATGTACAAAGTTAATAGACTTAACGCGACGCGCAAGGCTACGATTTACAAACATTTATCAAATGTGATATTTCATTAGTGTTACGTGCTTTTGGATCAGTAGAAAAATGGTCTTCGCTATGACTGCTTCAGGACATGTGTATTTTTTATTAATTTACTTAACAGTGATAGTACATACTTCTGAATTATTTAATTACAAAACAATACGAAATAAAGTGCTAAAACCACACGCAGGTTTTCTAAATAAAACGTTCCCCAATCAAAACTTCACAGATTTGGCGCGAAATAACGGCTATCCAGCTGAAGAGTATTCGGTGATAACTGAAGATAAATACGTGATTACTGTTTTCCGAATACCGAGAAGAGAATGGTGTAAGAAGGACAGGACCAAAACTCCTATCATCTTGTTGCATGGTATTGAGGATAGTGCGGACACATTTGTTGTTGCTGAAAAAGAAGATGGTCTAGCGTACATATTGTCGGACGCCTGCTACGATGTGTGGTGCCCCAACACCAGAGGCAATAGATACTCACGTAGACACGTTACCTTAGACCCAGATAAAGATAAACGATTCTGGAACTTCACGCAATACGAGCAAGGTATATACGACCTCAAGGCGTCTATCGATTTTGTGCTCGATATGACTAAAAGTAAGGAGGTTCATTTTGTGGGACACTCGCAAGGTAACGCAGCGTTCCTAGTACTGACATCTACTTTACCCGAGTATAATAAAGTTATAAAATCGGCAACTTGTTTAGCGCCTGCAGCATTTCTGTACCATTTGAAAAACCCGCTACTAAGAGCAGCTGCACAACTAGGGAGAGAATTAAAAGACTTGCTCTATCTATTTCACATTTATGATCTACCGTCTATAAATGACCCCGAGGGCAAAATAGTGAGATTAGTGTGTCAATTTATGATAGATGTCGCAGCATGTGAATTCTTGCTTACAATGTTTGCCGGGGAAGTGCCGAATAATATCCCTAGAAACACATTGGCAAGACTGAGTCAACACTATCCCGCGGGAGCATCGGTTGTCAATATCCTGGCACTGGGACAAAGCGTGAAAGTAAATAAATTTAGGCGGTTTGACTATGGTGAGCGGAATGTAGCAATATATGGAACTCCGGAGCCACCAGAGTACGATCTTTCTAAAGTGACAGTTCCTATTGCCTTGATGTGCGGCGACCATGATTATTTGGTATCCTGTGCAGATGTGAAAACGTTGGCCAGTCGTTTACCAAATGTCAAACAATTTTATAAAATATTAAACAGAGGCTGGAGCCATGCTGATTTCTTGTGGAGTAAGCATGTGCATTCCCTGATTGCACCCAAGATATTTGAGCACATCCAGCAATCTGAGGGTTTGCATGAAAACGAGCAAAAGTTGAATTATACAGGTAACGTTTAAGAAAAAATATAATGATTAACGTACCAATAAGTTTTTGTATGTCCATTTAGTTTCTTAGTAGCACCAGTACAGTTATTATTATATGTATTGTTATAGCAACAAAAGTTAATTACTATATATGTATAGGTATATATAACATTCTCGTCCTTTAATATCTTTAGGGGTGGACAGAATCTCAGAAATAATAAAATTTTAATCCTTGCTAATAATTTAACATACATATCATGTACATTTGCGTCCTTTGATCCCTTTGTAGTTAGAAAGAACTTCTGAGAGAAAATAATATCTCCTAGCTTTAAAATACTTTTTAGCATGAATATTCGGGTTGTGATGTCATACGGAACATCGGTAGCAGTTGGCTAGCCGATCGTTCAATAGATTCCATTTATTCTTAGTTGCCTCCTACGACCTATCGTGGAAGAACGGCAGTTAGTTAGCATTCTTTTTACGTCCCAGTCTACGACGGATGAAGTGGGTTAGAGGTAACTATAGAATTAGTTTTAACGACATACTCTTCGCTATCATATTTTATTCTTCAACCTTTGCTTCAACTTATGAAGTAGTTTATTTTAAGTGTGACATTGAAATTTTTTATTAATTTAGATTTTCACCCGTTAAATCAGTACCCACCGTGTAAAAGCGCTGACTATTTCCTATTCCCAACACACAGTCTCAATTCACTCCTGCCCTTACTTTATTTACTTCAGCTTACTTTGTTTGAGTCTAAACGAATTATCTTGAGTGTAGTAATAAAACAACAAGAACTGCTTTTCACAACATTTATTTAGGGTGTACACTCGCCTTCCAAATTTGTACATTGTACAAATAATAAATGCACAAAGTCAGCATTGAAAAACCTACTAGCCAGATATACAAAACTACGAATCAATATTACCTACTTCGGGTAAAATGCAGACAGGATTGGTTGCCTTGTTAAAGTTATGATTTGGTCCCGTAATATAATAATGGTGAATCTACAGAACATGCTTCACTAATGACATTTATAAAACATGTTAAGATATTTGCTTTGAATGAATAAAAAACGATATCTGAAGTTACGCCTTTTTACCAGGTAAGTAAACTATTATGATCGAAATAACGGACAACAAAAAAGGCATTTTGAATAGATATGGATTTAGCGCACCTTGGATATTGGGTAGTATAAAACTGGACGGATCACCTGTTACAAAAATTAAGTTGCTGTGCGAACCGAGAATCGATTTCTAGATGTCGAAACTATAATAAGCAACTCTTAGGAGTAAAGGCAGTGCTTGGTGAGTTAGTAATAACGAAGGCGACATTAATTCACTTAAACCAACTGCAGTTTACAAATTCCATATTGATTCGTCGTGCAGTCAAACATGTATTTGACGACATATTTCTTTAATTTTGTTCTGGCTATGCAAACGTTACTATGATATACACAGTACAGGTTGGTCTTATAATGTAGACTAGACTTACGTTAAATATGCTAAATGTTCCTAATTATGTACGATTTATTTATCATTAGTCATAATCTCACATTTGAAAGCAGCTTTAATAATTAAATGGAATCCGTTCATTAATTTCATAGGTAGGCAATAATATGTTTGTTTTATTAAAATGGCACTAGAAATACACCTAGTTATTATGTATTTGCTAGAAGCTATTGAGCTCATTCATATAGTTTTAATGATACTCTTGCATTTTGGTAGGGAGATACATTTGTAAATCAGAAGAATAATAATATGTACATCACTCACAATTTTCTCAACAATCTATGTAGACATAGTCACCTAACAAAGTACAAAACCGTTACATACTACTAATACAATTTAAAGTCTAAAAATGTATATTTAACGAATTTCCTAAATATCACATAAGTACACGTCTCTCGTCTAAGCTCGTTAGACTGTGGGGTACAGTGCGAACAGTCCCATCGGATATGTTCCTCGAATCGTCCTATTTATTGCAGTAATAAATAATAGCTATCGCGCTGCCGAGATGTGAAATCAACCTTCGCTTAGTCTACATATTTACAGGAGGAGAACAACAGTCGGTCTAAGGCGCGCACATTCACCTGACAGTGTGCGTGGGTCTGTAGGGGGGCGGAGGGGTTTTGGGCACTGAGTGATGGTGCTGGTGGGGGCGGTGCACGGGGACTGGGAGCTCCTCTGGCTGGCCGGGGATCACTTCAGCGGGTGCCCGGGGAGTGGCGGGCGGGATGAAGTCAGTCCTGGCGCTGCTGGCGGCGGGCAGGAGGCGCGCCGGGTTCAGCTTGATGGCGTCGTCGTAGGTGGGCGGCGCGCCAGCCACCGTGTCGTAGTCAGGCGGCTTCTGCTGCATCGTCTCCTCGTCTGGCATCGAGATCACGTGGATTGGGTCGTCGATCTGGAATAGAGAAGCCGTTTATGTTAATAAAGAATTAGAGTTAAGTATTAGCATATCATGAGGAATAGGCTAATAACGTACACTTGCTGCCTTTTATTTACGTCTTTTGTAATTAAATTGCCTTGTAGCCTATGGTTAGGGGCTACAGAGTAAGAAACTGAAAAATACTATTTAGGATGTAATATACCAATGAAAATTCTGTTTTTCTCTGCATATTGTAAGCTAACCTATGACGTACAATATTAGCACAAGATCTGAAGAAGTCTGTCTGCTATAAGTGAATATGGAGGGACATAAAACATAGTTGAAGGACGATTTTAACCTCAGACCTATCTGTTCTGATAGATAGGTGTACAGTCTTAATCCATTTATACGAGTACGTATATATCATACCTAAGACCCATAACCTCTATGTTCTATATTTAAAAGATATCTAACCTGATGTGTATCAGGCGTCGCTCTTTCCACATGCGGCTGCCTAGAGGGCGTCTGCAGCCAACAGCACATAGCGGCACAGATTAGCAAAGCTCCAGCCACGATGCAAGCCACGCCCACATATCTGACAGGCTCCGCGTAATCCTCTGCTAGCCCCAGCCAGTTAATCAGGGCCCCGGCGCACAGCATGACCATGCCATACCTGTAGGGGCGCTGGGTGTGCCTCCCTTCGTCGAGATTCATGCCTGGAAGGAACAAAGAGGAAGGATGTTAGTTTTATACGGTAAAGAGAAGACGAAAGAAGACGTATATTAGTAAACGTTATGGAGCAATACTTTTGTTTCCATGATGTATATCCTAATAATCATTGAACTTTGTCTCAATTACATATACATTCACGTCCTTTAACCTTAACCAAACCTCAGAGACATGAAAACCTCACATTGGTCACTTCTTAGCATGAATATTGGGGTTGTTATGACATGGAATAATTATTGCTTGCCCACGGCCCAATATATTTCATTTAACCCTGATCCCTAAGTCGCCTACGATATCCCGGGAAGAACGTCAGCTAGGTAGCATTCTTTTTACGCCCCAGTTAGCACGGAACACATATATTCAGAATTAGGAATTTCTTATTCAAAGGGAAAGTTATTAACGAATTTTATAATAATTATAATGTTCCTCAGCAATGTATTTATTATCCTATTTTTCCGCAATGCATCAATTAATTAGTAACACAAAGGAAGACAAAAAGAATTTACAACCTCGAAGTCTACGTAAATATTACATGTCATGTGATTTAATACACGGTACGAGTAGTACATGTTAATAAGCAAATAATATTTTTTGTCTTAACAACTCTAACAATGCGTATTAAGGCAGTGTCCGTTCTAAGATGGATGAAGTCATTATCAGGAACATGTAAATTAAACTGACACTCACAAATTTGAGGTGCTATTCAGGGTCATATTTCTTATGCTCTCGGAGTTTTAATACATTGTACAATTTTCTATAAACGAACACAATGTGTATTTTAGCAAGGTTGAATTCTATTTGCTCACGAGCTACTAACTCAAATACATTCAGCCTAGTTTTAGTGAAACCAATCATTTTGATCGATATAAATAATTTCCATACAAATTTAAAAGTATGTAGGTGGTATCGAATTAGACTGATATACCTGTAAAACATATCTATTTTAATCTTATTCAACTATTAAGACGTTTGGTATGATAATTTTACTTTTTATTCTTATTCAAATACAGACTTTCCGATATTTCCTGGTACTCATTTTTATGTTAATTTTAGTTTTTTCCACCAGTAAGTATGACTTGCTACAAAATCCTACCAATTCAATATTCCTTTAGTGGTTCTTTTGACAAGCTGGCGCTAATTAATACGAACATATTTACAACTTTAACTCGTACGTGTAAACGACAGTCAACCACTATCAGTAAAATTTCGTTATCTAGGCCAATAGCACCAGTACCTGCGTGTAACGGATTATAATACATCAACTGGTAAATTTTCATTCGTCATCTAATTATGGGAAAAGGTAACGAGGTCAAGATTATAGTTTAAAGGTAACATTGAGAAACAAGGATAATTTTCTTTCGAGTCATCGACAGTCTTGGGAAATTGACAGTCATTAGTTTACTTTCCTATTATAAGTTTAGCTGTAAGGCGTTTGCCTTAGTCATATTATTTACATATTTTATCATAGTTTTAACATTAAACTTTACAAGACATCTAACTTTTAACTTTACAAGGAATCTAACTTACTAGAACAGTCATTATGAACGATTTTATTAAGTCTCACGTAATATTTCTTAGGTTTACAATCATCACGTTCAACTGATTGAGAAATTTCGAGATATACTAGCTTATTCAGACATTCTTCTCTAAAACTACAAATAATAAAGACGTTACTGTCACCGCAGATAATTGTCGTGCTACGTAACTTAAAGGAAAATGGTATTACATAATCTCTACTTAAGTATTCTTCGTGGTTTTCCAGCCTGAATGACAACATAGTGTCGGTATACAAAAACAAAATATCAAATAGTTGAAAACAATGTAAGTGAGATATAATATATAACTAATATATCTTTTGTACTCGATGTCTCGCCATAACTCCAAAGGTAAATAAATTTTAGGATTTCAGTCACATTGTGGGAGTAGGTATTTAAATTCAATAGGACTTTAAAAGACAATGCAGTCACTTAGGTATAAAATGAGGAAAATTCTCACAGCTGGGTGTTTGAAAACATCACGCAGCGCGGAGGTCACACTTCGATATTGTTGTCACAGATGTGGGTCAAGTGTAGCGAAGACGCCGTGTCATCTGTGAGAACCGACGCCGAAGGTACTAAACACTCGTATGTATCATGATGTGTGATAGCCGTTACTTAGCTCTCACGCACATAATCACGTTGTTTTTACTTGATGGGTTTGTGTAGGTAATTATTAATTAATTTTCTAATTATCGTCAGTATTAAAAATGGAAAGAAACAACATTGGGAAAACTATTATTTTTTGTATTTGTGTACACTCTTGTGTAACTCATGATAACAAGAGGTGAACATATCTAAAGACCTAAAACATTTTTGACATAAAAAGGGACCTACATTTTCGACTGCTAGAGTAAAAAACATGTTAAGAACAGTTGAGAAAACTCTTAGACAGAATTATTATGTTAGTTAAGTTTTAGATTATATTACTTACCTATTTTTAGTGTAAATGAAACAAATGAATAACAATTTGAGATCTTATAATAATAAAACTATCATATTACAGTACCTAAACGGGTTGCAAAACGTCGTCTGAATAGCTGACGTCGACGTATTCAAACGGTTATCGTGATATTAGATCGTTGCGATTTTCCCACGATTTTAATCTTTATAGAACATTTTTTTTTAATATAAAAGGAAATATTAATGGCGATTAAAAATGTATTAGTGTGCATGCTATGTATAAAACGTGTCATACATGCGTCTAATGTCTCAGTAGCTCCCTCAAGTGGGGAAGCTGTAAGGCTTCTATGGAGGCTTTTTGTCTACGACTAATTAGATTAGAGCATGAGGTGATAAAGTGACAGAAATAATACTATGGATGTGGATAAAGCCTAGCATCAAAATAGAATGAAATATAGGCTTATCTGCGGTACAAATATACAGTTATTAGTTAATAATACAAATTATTGCATTTACCAATTAATTTCGATCTTTATCATATTGGTTTGATGACAGAATTACCTTAATCGTTTCTAATAGAACAATTTAGCAGTAATACTTATAATGAAGTTATTAAATTTTCATTATTAGGTCTTAATTCTTTAACAATTGGACAGAACATGAGAGGATGGCCACCATACATGGGAAAAACTTGACGTTACTGACGACTTCAATTGGCTTCACATTCGATTAAATGCAACGCAGGTCACTCAAGTGATATACTTGTTAAGAAAGAATTACGCTTTTGCTATTACTTTATTATCTATATTTTTATATAATTCAACACTTATAGATGATACAAAGTCAACCTTATTGATTCATATTTTATAAAACACACCCGTTTAAGAAGTAAATCCGGCAATACGTTGTTTAGTGGATATATTTCAAAAAATAAGCTATATAAAGACTCACATATGTATTAATTGAATTTTAATGGCTTAGTTTCCTCGTCATACAAGTTTGACAATGACCGGTCCAAACTATTTGTAGCGATATGTAGATCGATCAAATTGTCCACAAATTCCACGGCTATGTTACGAACCTACCTATTATGTAATAGCATCCTACTTATTTAAGCAATTTAGTGGGAAGTATCGGAAATGGATTACGAATGTACCTTAGTCCATTATTGTTTATTAGATATTGATAAATTACATACATAAATACATATGTATGTTTGGAGGTATTGATAAATCGCTAGACCATTCGTTTAATTGTGAGTGGTCTGTATCTATAATATATAATACATATTTTTCTCGATATATTGTAAGTTTGTATACAAGAAAAAAACCTAGGTATGACTTAATTACTTTGTGATCAATACAATATGACCTTTCCAAGTTTTTCTTATATGTGCAGGTATTTCTTTATATAAGTGTGGAATCAATTAAGACGCAATGTGACCGTGGAGATCTGTCCTTCCTTTTTATATGTTATACATTCTTGCAGCATACGAATAAATCATGTGACGTCCAGATACAAACAATCTTCTTCAAGGTACAACCAATATCTATTGATTCAGTTTGGTAACGGTAATAGTAAAATTACTGATGCACATTGTAATATAAAGTAACCACAAAAACTATTTTGTTTTTTCCCATAACTTAATGCAATTATTGTAAAAAAGCCTTTAAAATTTCGATTACCTGTCTTATTCATATTGCAGTTTAGCTTCATTTGTTCCGCCGTAAAGCGAACATATTGCTTGTGGTTATTCGTTATTAGTACATTGTGTTATGAATGTAACATTGCAGTTTCAAATTATCTTTTTATAGGATTATTATGCATGAAATACATAGTAAATAAAATTAAGTAAAAAAGTATATAGTAAATAGATACAAGAAAATTATAAATATATACATATATTTCAGTCTTGAACGTTGTGAGCTATCAATCGTCACTTGGAATGATCCTGGAAAAGCTCACTCACTTCCATTAACCTTATCATACATAGTCTTTTTTTCTTCACACTACGTACATCCGCCTTGAGAAGAATGTCTCTATACGATAAATAACTATGCAATGTAGAATCATGAAAGTTACAATTGTTTGTTTTAAGGACAGTAAACTGTTAAATCTCTATATGGTTAAAATGTGCCCCAAAATACTACAAACTTATTTTCAATCGTGTAAAATAGGCATTCAGAGTTCAGTTCAGACAGACCAAGAGAGCGTGGATAATTCGATAAAAAATTAATCTATTATAAATCAATAAGTTACGCAAATTTAAAACAGTATACGTTAAAGGCAGACTACAATATTGCATAGTCAGACTCTGATAGTCTGCAAGCGCAATTTGCCGATTAAAAAATCACGAAACGATAGAAAATCAATAAAGAAGGTGCCCTTCTATACATAAATGTTTAGTTGCTAACTTGTTTTTTGTGTAATCGCATTAGGGGGACATGCACTAATCTAGTGTCTGACAAACTTTTTCACGTTGTCCTTGTTACGTGTCCTCACTGTTATATTGACTTTAATATTCGGTTGTATTCCTATCATAATTTAATAAACATACATTCTCACTCACATTAATAAGAAGAAGGTGTGTACAAAATGTTCTTAAGCATCTTACATCTCATTTAGCCAGGTTCTGGGCTCAATATGTATGAATTAAATAAAGGAGATAATGTTTGCCTGTTTAACTTTATTAGTATTATTTGTTTATCGTACTCAAATACCATCAATCGTGTGTTACATACATTACACTCTCCTTACAACCAAAAAATCATAAGTGTGTATGTATATATGTGCATAATTCAAAAGCCAGACCATCGTAAGACCCTTTGTTATTGTTTATAACTTGCTAGGCACAATATTTACACTGACTCAGAACGTGCCACACGTGATTTCAATGGTAACTAACGATTAATTCTTACAAAACCACTATATTTTTACTATTAAATCAAGTACGTGGTACATTTTGACACAAACTAAATAAATACGGTTTTTCAGCTATCCTGTATTAACGACTGAAGTACAATGAGCAAATATTTGAGCGAAAGCTAATTTTTAGTCATCGTTTATTTACTAAACTATCGTAGACAAACTTCCTTTATGAAAAAATTCACTGACTACTTTATCGTCAGTGCCAAGTTCATTAAACTGGGATGCCGTTGTAAATAAAATGTTTTGTCGTTCATTCAACCAATTGAAGAGTTCATAATCATGTATGTGAAAAATACAAACACGTTTTTTATAAATAGCAATGAGGACGGGACGTGGGTAAAGGCGAAGTATTTCTGGCACAGATTTCGATAAGAGAAAGCACTGGCAGCGGAGGATGGCCCCTAGACCTACATTATAGTCATTATAAATGTGAAACAACTAGTGAACCTAAATAAGCGAGTTCGTATGCATGTATTATTTCTGTCACTTTCGATTTAATATTCATGTGAAGTTTTTAGCTTACTCTTTGATCTTTTAGCTATAGCTAGTTAGAAACTAACTGTACAAAAAATATGATGAATATGACACCTCTTAGACAGTTGGAATTTCGTATAATTTATTACATATATGAATCTCTATATGGGTGTTGATCCCGTTAAATGTTTTTACAAATTCATGTCACATTCATTAAGAACATCATTTTAGTTCAAGATTCTCGTACATTGGTGAAGGTATGTTTTGAAGATATTTTATAAGATCTTTGAATCCCGTATCCGGTTTTGCCACTCCAGTAATACTTTTAATTTAATGAACGGTTGAAACACAACAATTAAGCTGGCTAACTACCTGCTGCTACGTGAGTATAATTGAAATGTGCTACGGTAAACTGTGTGATAATATCAGGCATGCTTCACCGTTTCTAAGCAAGATCCCGTTATAGTTATAAAATACGCAGAAATGCAAGAAAAACGGAATCGTCTACGACGAAATTGATGTTAATTGTAACTTTTTTCACAGCGTACATTTTGAGAACATAGTGTAAAGGCTAATTTCTTCAAATAACAATTTTCTTAAAAAGCTGCTAGATGGTCATAGAATAATAGTTACTGAATTTCGTCGGCGTTGATTTGGGATATAATTTAATTAAAATTGGATCAAATAACACAATGTCTTCAAATATTTCTCTTTTGCATAAAATAATAATATATCCTGCTAACTATTCATGAAACATACGTATCTGAACGATATGACAAGCGATAATGTGCATCAATATCGGTAGAGCCTTGTGAAAGTGGATGGCTTTACATGGATATACGTGATACTAATTGCTGGAGCATTAGCCAGACATTATCGGGTGCAAACATTGACTGATCTATGGAAAATATTGTTAGCTGATACCATAGTGGTATGCATAATGATAGTGATAAAACCTAAGCTATGTATGTAACAAAAAATAGTACGTATTTCTATTAGGTCATGTTATTAAATAATATTAATTCTGAATAGTTTTTATATTTTTTGTTTGTAACCTCAGTTAAGCATGCATAAAAGTTATTACTAATAATTTAAATTGCTACTAACACAATAATTCCACATAATCGAAATATATTATTATTATTAAATTTTGTACTGTTTTGAAACAGAATTTTGTACAGATATGCAGTTTTTTACAAGGTAGTAAAACTTACGACATTTTAATAGCATTCCAAAATATTTTATTTGATAGCTCGAAATAGCTGTCCCAAATAGTACTCTTATAATAGCACATTTAATAATAGAGACAGGGAATGATTATTAGAGAATCTACTTTGTGTGAAGAAATCTATAAAATGATATATTCTTCTACGTACTTACTACAGATTTATCAATTACTTATTAAGATCAATTACTAGATAATTCAACATTTAATAGTGTAGAACTTGCATTATAACCAGAAATCGGATAATCGGATGCATATTTACCTAAAGTTGACCGGCGGCTTAGTATGGAAAGCACTTCTTTATCGTAAAGATTTCGGGATTTCGGAATTGATGCGTTTAATGTTCGGACTATAGAATTAAATGTATTTTAATTACGTTTGTAGTGTTTTCTATTACAATATATTATTTGTAGGTACATTACTTGTATGGAAAAAAACCCGAATGTTTCGGGATGAATACAAATGAACGAACGATGAATAAAAAACCCGAAAGTTTTGGTTATAAATATAATTGAATGCACACTCAAATAAAGGTTTTTAAATGAGGAGCCGTAATTATTTGCGTTGAGAACAATATTTTAATAACATTGTGAAGCTTGTATATTTTATAATTATAAATTAATATTATAATTTGATAGGTAAGTGACCAACTAACTCGTAAATTTGTAATTTGTTTTATATCCGATTAGTTCAAAATCCCTGATTTTTTTCGAATCCCAACATTGAAAAAGACAATTCCGAAAAAAGAAGCCGTCTCCATATTTTCTTAGCCAAAAAATAAGTTTAGGTAAATATGCATCCGATTATCCGATCTCTGATTATAACCATACCAATCGTAACCCAAATCAATATACTCAATAATGTTATATGTAAATTACGTAAATACAGAATTTAATGACGAATAAAAACCACATGAAAACAACTGTTAAATTATTTAGGTTTAATCGACTTTCACTCAACAGTCTTTTACATCCCACTGCTTAACTCAGGTCATCTAAATAAGGAAGTTACTTAAATTTGCCTTAATGCCCACGCTTGAACAATTAAGTATAGCTCTAAGGAGGCAAATCTTTCACACAAACGGTACGTCAAACATGCTCTCAGCTTACAAGAAAACGGGACTTATCGCTTATATTTAATAAGAAAAGTATTGCTACTATTTATTATTACTATTGCTATCCACCCCTCATTTGAATGGACTTGGTCAGGGGTTAACTGATGTGCGAGCAAAATGCTTAATAACTGGGAATCTCTCAAACATATGAACTAGTCATGATCACCATTACGTGGAATACTGTCTAAAACTTTCTTCTTCTGTGACAAGCGTTCGCTCTACTGAGTGCGCTGCACAAAGGGATATTAGCATCCTGTCACATTACCGTTACACATTATATGAGAGAAATAGTGGGATATACCTTCATGGTTAACAGTGCGTGATACCACGATCACCGTTGGCGTGGCCATTCGAGACTCACCTGGAAAGATAGAAAACAAATGTTATTTAAAATAATAATGGATTGATATACAGAGAAACTAAAATAGCACGAAGTCGATTGATGAAGTAAATAAAATTCCGATAGAACTTGTTTTATGTTTACTAATTTTTTTACATGTTTTTGAAATTCCGACAGTAATTTAAATCTTATTTTATTTACTATGTGATACCGGGTCGTATCACGATTAAATATAGATTCAGAAAATAATAATAAAAAAAATACTTTAATGCACATAAATAATACACATTATCTGGGATTAGTAATCCAATCAGTGCTTAGCATTAATCAGAATAAACTTACAATATGATTCAAAGTTTACACTTTCTATCAATTTCATCACTATCTTTACGATTTCACGACACGATTGCAATAACTGCGACACAATTCCGAAGTGCTCAGACTTCAGGTACTTATCAATATCCATAAAATTGTCGTTGCTTACGTTCGAACCAAAAATAATCCGAAAGCATTGAATTAGAACGTGAAACCACTCCGTTAAAGTGGTTATTCTATTTCTGTGAAGGATTCACCATTTCGGTTGAGGTTGTTTATGACGTTGGAAAGGATCGATTTTTTAATTTTTAGTGACGATTAATAATTTATTCGTTTCTTTAATCATACAACCGCAGGAATGATACATTAGACCCTTTCAATGAATAAATGAATGCCTTGTAAATGGCAAGTTAGAAATTATGGTTGCTGTCACATAAAATATACCTCAAAGTATTCACTTCAGCGTACAATTACAGTATTTTTACCTTTTCTCGGTGATTAGAACCTAGTGAAGCGTGCAGATTATGGGATTTCGTAGTGCAGGGCATTGCGCTTCGAAGGTCAGTGACTGCTCCCTGCCTTTTTATGATTTCAAACGCTTTTGACTTTTTCAACAATAATGCAGAATGATTTAGTACTTTGTGAGTGCGTTCCGGTTCACGTCTTGGCAAAATAATGGATGAAAGAAAAATGCTACAAATGTCAATTAATTATTATAAGAATCCTTAGAAATAAGCTTAGAACAGCATTTGTATGCGGTTACGTAAATGTTTGTTTGTATTATTCATTCATATAGAAATAATATGCAATGTCAATTGATTTTGCAACAATATTCTAAAGTTAATACAGCAGTCGTAATATCAAAATGTACTTCTACTAAATGAGACTAGCAGTAAAAAGGTTGTTTAAAATACTAAAAATAAGTATGAATCACTTCTATGAATCATCACCTGTAATAAAATATATTCTAAAATGTGTAGTGCATGCACAAGTTTGCAATAATCATCTATACTATGTAAGCATTTATGAGGTCTTTGAAGTGTTCTTATCTTTACGTTACTATCACTAGTCTTAAAGCAATTAGTCATCGATTATTTTTATTTATTGTAGCATTGTTAATATATTATAGAAGAATATATATGAAATACTGCGGTGGTAATTATTTTCTCTGAATTCAGAACTAATGCAAACGTTGTGGTTATAAGGGATTGAATAAATATTAAAGCGACCATAGTCAATAAAGACTGAAAGCCTCCGATGACGTTATAGTAAAAGTGATATCGAAATTGAATACCAATCAATTTTCCCGCGTGAAAACAAAAACCAGTGTAGCGTAAATATGAACGTGAATATAGATTTTTATTGTTGCTTTTATGACTTAGCTACAATTAAATCTGAGAACATAATTATTCAATTACAATTAGCTTATAATTTTGTCGACTTTTGTCTATCGTTTTCTAGGAATACATTAAGAATAATCCTATCCTTTATTATATTATTAACATAATTTCTCCGAACTGGTAATAGTCATGGCTTTTAAATGGCGCCACCGCTTATCACCTCTTCAATTGAGAACTAACTATCTGGTCAACCCATGGGTTCGAGGTGGCCATAGAATTAGTGCCTTCGCAATTGTGGAGATGGACAACTGAACCTTTGACTACCCCACAATGGTTAATGGACGTGTTTGTATTTTGTCTTTTAATTCTATACTGTAGAAGTCTTAATAAAGTCCTAGTAAGTCGGTTCTTTTCACTAACAGTTTCGTAGTTAACCAGTTCGACTATCGCAGTGGGTAGCGGCTTCCACAGCTTACGAAACCCGGTGCCGGTGACCTTTCATTGGAACACGGAAACGGTTGTACTTAACCTTGCGGGAAGCCGGTCTTTCGTCCTTTATTATGAATCGCACTCTTTATTGGATCAATTGAGCGCGTGAAAGCGATAGTATACTATTGATGGCATAATGCATGGCATTCACTGCCTCTTGAGTTCATATAAACTAAGTAAACACGCTGCTTTTGATACATTGGGTGGTGTTATTATTCGGAATGATAGACTGTTTAAATGTTTTGCTCTTTGGGTTTTATATAGAAATAAATCAAACAAATACAATTATTATGCTTTGTTATAAATCTGTGCTCATACATGTGTTAGTTGTATTATGAGTCAATATTTTTTAATCACGCAGTTTACATGTTAATTTTAATGGATCAAAACAACTCATTATCTGATGATAATAAAATAATGATCTAATAATAGATAGTTCGTGAAATCAGCAAACAATAATAAAGTGTGATATTTTCCAGATTTTACTACGCAACAATACCATAATCTTGAATATCAACTTCCTTGGTCTTACTTGAAGATTGTTTATAGGTTATTTGATCAAGTGTATGACGTTGGTGTCTTGGCCGACCTTCTAACGAGCGATTTTGGTAAAGTTGTTTAATGTCGATTGCTTCCTAGTTCCTACTATTGAAAACTGTTAGTGGGACTCGAGATCCATAAAATATAGGTAGGTATATCTGATTAAATTTATATAAATTATTGTTTACGTAAAGCAAAGAAATAATTCTCAAGTGCGTCTGACGTCAGTATACGTAATTTGAATTTAAAAACAACAGTGTTTAATGAGCATGATCCTCGATTTGATATCTGATTTGTCACACATAGGTATTCTAAAAATCTTAAAGTAAACATCTTATTTGCGAATTGTTCTGTTTTTATTTAGCAGGCAATTGTCATAAAAGTAATTGTTCCATGCCTTATCGTATATAAAAAGAATATCTAAAAGTTTGTTCCGAGACTTTGCGCATTATATCGAATAAATAAAATTTCACAATTCAATTATTTTATTGCATCATTTTATTAGAAGTACCAAGAATCAAGCGTTTAATGATAGACAAATATAGACTTATACTTATAAAAGTAGGCCTTATTAGATCACTCCATATAAAAAAACTATTTTTTTTTATACGTTTGACCTTGTGTTTTAAGTATGTGCTACGAACTTTCACTTCTTTAATATCAGTAAAAGGTGAAATTATGATAATCTTCGTGGAACAGCTTAAAAGGCTTACATATTTTATTGCTATGTATGTCCTAGTAAGATGACTTTCATCTGACATTTGCCTACTTTGGTTTTGGCTTATCATTAATTCATGCTACTTTAGGGTTGGATTAAAGTCTTTCTGAGTCTTTTTAGTTTTATTCAAGAGTAGATTAGTGACAACGTTACGAACTAGTCATGTATTACTTAGTATGTAGTATATTTAGTAGTCTAAGACAATAGTTAATTTTACTACCACTATCATCTTAAGGGAAGTATAAATATTAAGAAACAATCACTTTCTGTGAATCACACAGGATTTACTATTAACCATCGTAAATGCTGGCTATCAGGTGAAATGACGTCAGAGGTCATTCAAGCCTCAACCTACGTCGTAATTTTAGGTCGAGGTACCTTTCTTTTCTTTCAGCTTCAAGTGCATGGTAAAATACACTTGCCGAATTTTGTTTAGGCAAAACATCAAAGCAAGAGGTAGATTGAAGAGAACTCGAACCGACCTCTGAAAGGAGGTGCTCAAATTAAACTTGGCGATTCCGTAACATCTTTTCCTGTGTTCAGTGTAGCGAAACAATAATTCTGGCGAAGGTTATTCATAACTGGACTTTTCTAGCTAAAAATTAATAAGTACGAGCAGATGGCACGTCATACACCGGTTATAGCTAATACTGCGTATTATTTTATTTAGTGTGAATAAGTCTAGTTAGTAGAACGCTTAGCTAATTTAAGGAAACATTATTTTAAGGAAATAAATTAATAATTGGTTGCTTGATTTCCGCGTTGTAAATAGTATTCTACTAATACTATTGAACTTCGATCTAGGATCTAAAATCGTTATTAACAAATACTTTTTCTACTTGTAGTTTCCGCTTATATTTAATTATTTTAAGTCAAATAACTTTTAATAATGCATTAATAATAAGAAAGCAGTTCAATTTTATTTTAAGTTTTGTTAACGTAAGATAAGAAAATATGAAATGAACTAACAGAAATAATGAATCACTATCAGAGAGAGAGCCCTTCGTGTAAAATATATATCGTTTTTATAAATATTTGATTAATTTGTAGTATTCTATATCTAGTAAAGATCATTACTGTCTTTTTCTGAAGTGTTGCAAGGATCTGGTCGTGAATTACATCATTTTGCAATATCAAACAAAGAAGAACATCGCAATAATTCATAATATTGGTTATATAGTATTACAAGATAAAAACTTACAAATATAACATCAAAATAAACTTCGATACCAACACAATGCACAAAACCACTTAATGCTCAAATTGACCACTGTACTTCTTTCGAAGAGCACTGTAAATCCTATTTATGAAGCGCAATGGCGGCGCAAGCAAATCGTTTTGCTCACCGACTGACACTGAAAACTTTCAAGAAAAATGTACAGCAAGTAATAATGTAATAGGTAAATAATAAAACCTGTTTGTGGCGCTTCTCGTCACGTTACGTAACAATTAACCCAGGTTTGTTTCAATTCCGTACCTTGAATGAAAAGTTAGTATCTAATAAAATTTCTACTACATATAAACTGTAGTAAGTTCTAGTAGCATTTACTCCTTTGTTTTGAAATCCTTTATATTAAATTCACCGTTGTGAATGAACTGAGTTTGCTTGTTTATACCAATATATTTTTTATCTAAATGGGCAAATATAATTAAGTTTTCCCGAGTTATCTAGTGTTTTTATCTATAGTGCTCGTTTAGTAGTGCGCTGATAAGTTTGTTAACCTAGTAGATATCTTTGCAGTTTTCATCATGCAAATTGACATTGGCATACGCACACCTTACTATACATCAGTACTACATCTATGATATAAAACTCGAAAAGACATACCGTCGAAGATCTCGAATACTTATGTGGGTTGTGTAATTAAAACTACACAGATAATCCTTTGGGGGCTATTCAAGGCATGAGTGCCCAGACGACTCTAGTCCGTAGTCCTATCTATTAGTGTTAGGTGATGAATACGTCGACGTTCGTAGATACTAACTATGTATTACATATAAAAATAGATTTCTTCACGAATGCCTTTGTCACAAAACTACCAGCGTTTCTTATCTTCAATCTAGTACAAGTCTAGTATTATTTATGCTCGGTGATCTATTAAGAACCGGTGTGTCAACACGGTGACGAGCATTGTTCATAATAACAAATAATAGTAAATATGAATAATTACAATACTACTGCTACTAACAATATGTTTTCCTGGTATTATTTTGATTAACCAGTTCTTCTAAAGTGGATTCCAATAGATTGGCATCGAATCAATTTATTATTGGTTTGTAATCCATTAATGATAAGTACCTAACCATAACGAAACTTAAAAATATAAAATCGTTCTTCTAGAAGATATCATATCACCAATAAAACTTTTAATGGTTGGATCTACTAAGAAACTAACTAATAGTTATTTAAAAGGCCGAGCAATTAGCTTCACGATGACAGATATTTTATGAAATAAATTTGAAGAGTAGAAATAAGGGAACTACTTAAACATATTTTAACTACTAACCTATATGTTGAACAACTTATACATTTCTGTCATTTGTTATCAAGGGACGAAAGGTTAATTATAAGGTTTCTAAGGAACCTTTGTGGCAGAATGCCATAACTCGTGCATAACGAAAGTTTCCTTCACAATTACGTTTCTTCGCAAAACTATTATAACCAATTACATATACAAAACAACAGTTACAAAACAAATGCAGTAATTAATTATAACTTGTTTTCCCTTTAATCCGTACCTACTTAGTAGAATGATCCTCAGAGCGGCGAACTTATAATAATATCACAGAAAACAAAACACTTTCTTTCTTTAAAAGAGCACACAGTTTTCGTTGTACAATTTTCACTTATAACCGTCTTTATTTAAATCGCGTGATATGAGCAATCGTGTTTTCGCTCCGCTCGTGGTTAGGGCTCGAGACATTATGCCGCACCGAGTGGCACGCCCTCACCTTATGTATGTTAATTTACAACGCGGCGACAACATATGGCACCGGCTGACCGATGACGTCGCGCGCCACCCTACGACGAAGCCTACGCAACGCTACGTCATCGTTGGCTCTCGAATGTGGCTGACAAAGGACTTTTGATCGTACTTTGTTTGTGCTATGTGTCAGTTTTAACAGGCGAAGATGGAATGGTAAAAATAGAAAGCTAAAAATGTAGGGTCCGCTTAAGATACTACCAAAGTAAATAACAGATTGTATTGAATATAAAACTGAGGCTTTTTTATATCAAGAACAGTTTTTGATTCTTGATATACAAGACAGTTAATATAAAATATTTTAAGTTCGGGATGAAAAAAGTAAATAAAAATAAAGAAATAAAATAAAAGCAAAAATAGTATAAATTCTACGAGTATATTACAGAATAATTAACTACATGTTTAAGCTCGGAAAGTACAAAAAGTACTGTTTTATAAATTTCGCGTTTTATGTACAAAATGGCCTAAAATTGTAGAAGTATAGCGCAAAGAAAGGTCCTTTACCTTCAGCTGGAAGTGAATTCACAATGTCTGGTTCAATGTCATCATTACGAGCCGTGTAATGAAACGGAGTGAAATAAATTGTTTCCTTGTCACTCGAGTTTAAATGAACTAAGGTTTGTCCTTTTGGCGAACTGTAGATAATCTTAGTTCCTCAACCAAAATCGTCATCACTTGAAAAAAGGTGAGATGTAAGAATCAGTTGATAACGTTGTTTTTCCTCTAGTTTATATCAAAGGAGATTAATGTAGCTAAAGTTCTTGTGCGGGATTGCTGAAATCTCGGGGCTAATGGTACGTAGGTATATCAAATAGTAAGTTTCGTTTTATAAGAAACTGCCTACACAGCCTTATAACAGCGCATTAAAGTTATAATTAATGTCTTAAACAAGAAAACTATAATAAAATAAAACATCAAACTAAATTAAGAAATAGCTTGCATAGTATTGATACTGCTTTTTACCTGACAGCTATGTATAGAATGCTCCGGTTTAGTAAGTATAAGATCACTTTCTCACTGAGCCGTGTATGAGCACGTTCATCACACTTCTGCGTGTCGTGTAATTTCACTCAGAATATCTAGAATATTTCAAGAATAGGTTTTTCCAAGCAAACAGCTGAAGTTATTTATGGAGACTCCTTATTCATTGGTCATGGATTTTCGCTAAGCCACTGGTCACGATCCGACCGACGCCTTAGATAATGATTCTGCGTGCTAATCAGGTAAAGCAAGAAACATACATACGTCATTGATTCTATACACGCTTGCATATACGTGTGTATTGTTAACATCTTAATCATTGTCGAACTGTTAAAAGGCGTTACTCATCAAATACAAAGAACTATTAATTTTAAACACAGTGTAACTTTTGTTAACTTCATTTTAAAATGGCAGTCATTACTTGTTATCAGGTTGATGACATCTTTGAATAAGGCAGAGAATTGAGAATGAAAGTGGGATATTAATTGCTAATTGGTTCACTTCCGATGAGTCACATAAAATTGAACAAGTGACTGCACTTAAATTAATAATTACATCATAAGCTAAAGGTATTTTAAAAAAGCTTACGAGTAGTTAACAATTGTATCTATGGTAACCGAAAAACAGCTACCATGTATAAATAGGGAACTATAACTGATCGGTGATTCAGAGTAGATACACAGGTAGTTAGAACAGGTATAAAACAGTTCGAGGTCAATCATCGGCGGTAAATTTTAAATTTAACCTAATACCAATGAGGAAATGGTTAAAATAGTCAACCATTGAGTCAAACTAGAGTGAAGGGAAACTAAGACCGGCAACGTTTTTACTTGACGACTATTGCTATGATCAACCATCATCGAACAATGATTTTATTGGAAATAATGATAACAAAGAGTTTTACATCTACCCAGTTTATTATTATTGTGCTTGAAATCTAGTCGTGCTTACGTAATTAACGATCAAAACTCACTGAGATAATTTTAAACATGATCTAATTAATCATTAATATTCAGTTCCCTCTGTGCAGACAAACCTAATGTTATTTATTCACAGCTAGTCTGTGACAGTCGCACATTTATGAAAAAAACAAACAGTCGTGCACTTCCTTGAATGTTACTATTTTTGCTCGTGTTAATGACTCCTCTGCAATTTTACTCGTCGCTTGACATTTCTGGCGACCTACAAATAAACGGCTATTTTGACCGTTTACATTTATGGTGGCATCCCAGTAACAGGGAAAATAAGTCCAAACCTGCTTGTGGACGATGAAACAAGAACTTTCGTGAAGATTATACGAGCCATTTTAACGAGAGTAATGAAATAAGTTATTTTTATCTTAATTATAATAAATGTGGTAAAATAAAATATTCATTTCACATAATTACACAGATAATGCTATGTTATTACTTTTACGTCTTTTTTAAATATTAATTACGAAGAACCAGTTAAAATAATAAAAACAAAACAGCGAAGAACTCTTTATACTATGGAATGAATTGTGTTCCCGTGGTACTTATAAAGAATATTACAGTAACTACTGCATGCAATCATCATAGCTATGTATATCTTCAACGGTATAACGCAATGATACAGGCAATGCGAAAAATAAAACAACTTGTAATGATTGCAATAGACTAGATCTTATTGTGTACATTTAGCAAGGTCTATCTTTACACACCATATTGTAGACTATTTGCCGTGCTGTCATTAACTTTTGCAGACATTCCTTTTTCCAAAAAACAATGTCATTGATTTAATCAGCTTATTATATTTAAAATGTTCTATCAGAAATTCATAATTTTACTCTTTATTTATGTTAAATTTTCATTAAATTATTTTACACATATTACTCTAAAAACGACTCGTATACCGGAAAACGATGTTCGTAAATGTCACGAAATGATGTGATACCTCCACAAGTAAAGCCGTTATTTTACTGGGTCAACTCATAAAAAATTGACTCGCATCTATTTGTCATTTAGTTTTTACTTATATGAAATACCAATCATTGTATAAACGAAAGCGAAAATCGATACTTACACAATCCGATTCACTATATCGGGCTACAAAAGGTTTTTCAAGGCAAACAAATCAACGAAATTAACGTAGCAAGCAAAGTAAAGGGAATAGATTGTGATGTTGTCCTAAAAACCTTTGGCTGACCTACATTGCTGTCGCCTATGAACGGGGTGCCTATCCAATCCCTGCTTTATGTATAAGAGTTTAACTTTAACTAATAAAGTTCCAACGAAAACTTCGTAAAAAGGTAAACTCTTAGAGTATAAAGAAAATGTCTAAAATAACAAAATAACATATAGAAAAATTATGTCGCACATTCTAGTTCATTCGAGGCACTTCAAATACAGTGACAATTCTTTTAATATGTGATAATTGAAAAGCAGAACGAATAATGACCGTCAATTTTCATGTCGGAGCGTTCGTTGTCGTGGACTGAAAGGCATCACTGTCCGCCGTATTTAAATCGATTATAAAGGTTGGTGTGTCTCCTATTCATTAAAAATTAAAGGGCAAAAGCCGTCATTTACCTACAGTTGTTAAGTGGATAGGAGAGTTTCATAGACAACAGGAAACTAACCTTGAAACTGATTCGAATACTTTGGGGAAGTCAACTTTAGTGACCTACCATTAGCATTGCGGTCATTATCAAATCAATGCCCACGTGGAAACCGTATATGTATGTAGTAGTAACTTAATATTTTCAGGGTGGAAAGCCTCGTACACTTACAACATAAGTAATAAAACTTCCAATGTATGCTCATAGAATTAGTGGTAAAACACTTTATGTCACGAAAGAATCTTGTGAGTGTTGTCAAATATCAATATAACCTTCTGTAGGGCATTAAAAAATAATTTAAATATCGTTTGCGATAAGCCAAGTATTCTAACTTTGACAAGTTAGGCAATAAATAAGAATACCGACTACAAATTCAGCGACTATTTGTATATATCACGTACATTTGTATCATCAATGCTACCGTTAATTATTGGCTAGTGGAGAACGTTCGAAATAAATATAGATAGTTATGGGTGTCGATCGAATTGAATCAATTGACAATTGAATGATGAAAATTAATTAAATTGAATAAACAACATTTAAAACTTTCCTAAAGTTATCCCAAAGGTAAAATTCTCTGTTACATTAGCTCCTGTAGGCAGGACCACAAATATTGTCAACTGATCAAATATCAAGTACAAAATGACTATACATTGACATATTATACACGAGGTAGTCCGATTTTATCACACGTTACAGTTCACACGCAAACACGACCTACACTGGTAAACGGCGACATTTTTATGGCACGATTATAATCACAGAATAGTTCTATACATTAATTTTAGTCTACTAATAACTTTGATACTAGTGTACAACACATTTGCTTTTTTCAGTTCATAAATACAGATATTCAGTTAATATACTTATAAAATAATTATGAATTAGCGAAGATAATTGTCTGTATGTCATCTAACGCATATTTCTCTTTTACTGTTGTAAAAGAGTTAATTATTTTTCCATATCATGTATATCTAAGGAAAATAGTAATATAAGTCACTAAGTAGGTATGCCATATTAAAATTATGTCTTACCGTTACACGCGTTTTACACAATTGAGAAATACCTCTATAGAATTTACAGAGCCTTGACTGAACCGTTTAAGTAGCTATAGGTTAACAAGTTTTTGACCAGTTAACAATATTAGTTGGACGTACTAGTTATTATAGAGATATTCTGAATGTACTCATATTTTCAACTAAAATCTTTAGTTTCGTAAAACGATGATCTCATACTATTCTAGTTTTAATGTAGCACTATACGATCGGAGGATGTCAACTAAACTTACACAATACGAACGCATTGTGTAGTTTATGATAGGTGATTGGATAATTTTAAATAATAACAATATTGCAAATGATTGGCCCATGCAGGTCTTGTAACTTTCGGTTAAGCCACGTTATTCAATGTGAAGAAATCTAAGTGACTTGAACGCTTTTGTCTTACGACGATGGTGAACCAATCACTCAGAGTCATTTAGACAGTTATATTGTAACCATTTAGTTTCAAACATTAGTCTTGCATAAGTATAGAAATTACAAGTAAACATTTCGATTCTTAAAATTTAAAATAAAACGCGTATGCAACTTTGGCAAACAATAACCAATATGTATTGTCTCGATTTTGTAATCGGTCGATTGGGCATGTTGAAAGCAAAAGACAAGAAAGAGACTTGAAATAAAGAGCTTCCATTAAACCTTTTAAGATTTATATCAAAATATGGTTGGCGGTAGAAACCAATAAAATTAAAAAATCAGCTTAAGTAATACACAGCATACATAAATGAATGACACTATATTTAAGATCAAACTTCCGGAGATTATGGCAAGCCTTAAGTACAACTATAAACCTAATAGATAAGTATATTACGGTTAAACATGAATCTAGTGATAAGTCTTAAATTTAGAATTACATAGCGTTAAGATGCTTAATCTCTATTGTAATGATAATTCTATCAGTTTTAGAACGTCTGGAGTATATTTAGCTCACGATTAAGATTGCTGTGGTTTAATCTTTTCCTTTACGTCTGTTACTAAGTACAAATATATTTTTATGATCGCTCTATCACGCAAAATTAGACGTAAATAGAATGTTAGCAGTCACGTTTCCTTGTGTTAATTGATATGGATACACACATCAGTTATGTTACAATTTAAAAATATACTATTTATCGTAATTAGCGTCTGCCAAGAGCTGTTATGATTTTTGAGGACAAATATAAGCAAATGGGTCCCTTCATTGTTTAGAAAAATATAGGCTTTATTTCTGCAACGTCAGTCAGTGGCTTTGCCTAATGTGTCTCGATGTAAGTCGATTTCCCTGTCGTCCGAACACTGGTCACGCAAGCCTTTCATTTTTAATGCTCCCCTGAGTGCTGTCAAATCACCGACATTTTCCAAGGGATTAGCCAGATATAAATAAAGTAATTGAATGGCTGTTGTGCTTTAACTAAATACTTTACTTCCTTTATTAGCATATCCACTAGCTGCATTTAATTCAGTGGTAGTTAGAGACTTAAGTGACCATTGCCGACCTTGTGATGGTTTTTGGTTACAAGTTCAATGTTCACGAAATATTTATATAACGTTGAAACTATATGTTGTTTATTAGTTATCCAAAGCAAAGGTTATTACTGTCCATTCATGTAAAAAAACGTAAGGAACTAATAAAATAACGCAACCTAAAAGTTATCATTAATTATTTCACTTTATATATACATAGTATTTCTATTCAACAAAAACAAAACAGATTTGCATAGAACATCTCTGTTTCTATGTTAAGCTCTTGCTTAGTTCCTTTTACCAGTTTTGTTTCATGGTTCAAATAATCCGAAGATATTTTTTTCATTTCTTCCAATCAATACCCGTAAAAATGAATATTAAGTTTCACAAACTTTCTAAATGTACAATTCTTGTAACTAACTGTGTTGAAACTGGTCTGATGCTACGTTAATATATGAAGAAAATTCGAATTTCCTAGTTTATCATAATAATAAATAATTGTTAACAAACTACGTTACATTTTTGATTGATTACGCTCCTGAAACATGCTTTCTTACTTAGAGTAGAAAAAAAATGTTGACAGCACCTTACATAATGAACTCGAAAACTGTAGTCTTACTCGTTCCAATATGTGGCCATCGTTTAACATTCCACGACTTCAGTAACCACAACAAAATGGCTCTCCATGTTAGTACACAACAATAAGTAATTTGAATTCAAACTTCAAGCAAACGTTACTAGGCCAGATACAGGCAAGGAATATTAACTAGTGAAGCATAACACTTTTCTCAGGGAAAAATGAATCCAAATATTCTAAGGTAATATTTCATATGTTACGTATGTTATATTGTCAATGATTTTATTACCGCAGATAAAATCTATAATAAGTAAATGGCGTTAATAAAAGTATAAAGAATTAATTAGCAGTTACAGTATTTTGATTGTTACTATATTTTACCATGTAAAATGAAATCTGCTGAAGGCTTTAGAAACATTTCATTCAGTAACGTAGTTTCGTTTATGGATCTGTATATAAATGTTAGAGGTGAGGAGTGCATCAATCAATCTGTGTCAGTTGTTCGGCGCCCTCGGATTATGGCGTCTACCCTACTACGGGTTAATTTTATGTGCCACGGGATAGTGTGTCACCATAGCTACGAGTATCTACATATATACTGCACTGCGAGATTGATTATGCTAGTATGAGCTTCATTTTCAAATATGTTTCGCTCCGTGTGAAATAAAATTATTAGCTTTAAGTAACCGAATAGTCTGGGATGTGGCTATCACAAAAGAGACGTCAGTTTGTGTACCAATGTTACAATATTTATCGATTGAGTTCTCTTTTCCAACCTGTCTGATTATTTATTAAATAGGCCACAAGACTTATCGGAATAATTCTGCTTTTTATAATCTTTTTTCGTCCTCACCAAAATAGCTTATGATCTAACCTAAACAAACAAACGGATGTATTGTATAATTATTGATTAATTTTTTTCTTAAAGCGCTTAGCCTGACACACATTAGTAGGTATCGAAATCCAATTTATGTAATAAGATTAACTATGGAGGACACATGCTAGTCTTTGCTAGGGATCGGCACACTACGCAGTTAGCGACAGTGCTCAGAACACTTGTGATAGAAAAATACTACTTCCTTCAACCACTGCAAAATGGTAAAAGATGACGCAGAGACAGTCGCCCTGAAGAAGGAGCTGAACGACCTAATAGCCAAAGTGAAGGCAGAACAAGAGAAAGTAGCTGATGCTAAACTAGCTGACAAATGTAGTGATTTGGGTGGAATTCCAAAAATCAGACTTATCACGAAGAAGACACTAAAAGGTCACATCAACAAAGTGAACTCCGTGCACTACAGTGGGGATTCTAGACATTGCGTGACCGGTTCCCTAGATGGAAAACTGATCATTTGGGATACATGGAGCGGGAATAAAGTCCAAGTCATACCATTGAGATCGGCTTGGGTCATGAGCGTCGCCTTCGCACCTTCGGGGAACTTCGTCGCCTGTGGCGGAATGGACAATATGTGCACTGTGTACGACGTAAACAACCGCGATTCTACTGGGGCTGCCAAAATGGTGAGAGAACTGGCGGGTTACGAGGGATTCTTAAGTAGTTGTCGATTCTTAGATGACACTCACATCTTGACTGGCTCGGGTGACATGAAAATTTGTGTTTGGGATTTAGAAGTCGGCAAACGTGAGATGGAATTCGACGCTCACGCTGGAGACGTTGTCAGTATTTCATTGGCACCAGATATGAAAACGTACGTGACCGGATCAGTTGACAAGACTTGTAAGTTATGGGACGTTCGCGACGATAAGGCCAAGCAAACCTTTTTCGGTCACGAGGCTGATGTGAACAGCGTGTGTTTTCACAACAGCGGCCACGCGTTCGCCACTGCTTCGGAAGATAAGACTGCCAGGCTGTTTGACATCCGCAGTGACCAGCAGCTCGGTCATTACACCCCTCCAGGCAATTGTGGGTTCACCAGCTGCGGCCTCTCTGTCAGTGGTCGCTACCTGCTAGCGGCATCTGACGACAATAGCGTGCACTCTTGGGATACTTTGAAAGTGTCACACACTGGAACCCTTGCGGGCCACGAGAACAGAGTGACGTCTATATCTGTGTCACCGAATGGCGTCGCCGTTGCCAGCTGTTCGTGGGACCAGAGCGTGCGTGTTTGGGGTTGAAGTCACTAGTTCGTGTGCATTGTTATCAGAGTTGTTTCATGTTCGATCTTTGCGAGGAAATTACTACCTTTCGCTGCATTGATATTGTCATAGCTGATGTTAAAATTATATACTAGGTGTAAGTTATATGGAAATACAATTGGTAAAACATTATTTATTATGCAATTGTTATTATCGTCTCCAATGTATGTGAATATTAAATGTAAATAAAATAAGTGCTGTTTTATTTAAAGTATCTACACACAATCGCTATTATTAATTTTAAATTGTAACTGCTTATGTAAGCAAAAAAAGTTAAATAGGATAAAAATTGTTCTAAATCTTACTATTATAAAAGTCTTCTTTAGTTACGATGACAAAGAAAAACATTTTTGTACTGAATTCCATAATGATCAACTAAATGAACATTGATGATACAATGAATACAGTTGAGAGCTGCAAATAGATGAAACGAAACGACATAGGTATATGAATTACTTCTAGATTATCTGGACACTTCAATACAATACTGATATGACGTGATTGTACGAAAATAGCTCATAATATCGTAATCTTTTTTATCAGTCAAGTGCAGCGTTCTATAAAATCACACAACCAAAAAAAACTAAGTGATATTATTAAGGCATAAACTCATATATAAATACTACATTTGTATAATAAATTAATCGTGACCGAAAGGGATCGTAGGATCTTGCTTGTACGTACGTAACACAAAAATTATGAAAAAATACATCTTATAAATATAAATTACGCAATATTAGGAGAATTATATCAACACACAATAATAAAGATCATATGTTTGTTATTCATAAAATGTTTAAAAACTTTGCCAATAAATCTGAGGAAGTCACGTGGTTTCAAACGATTTTTTGTGTTTTATATTTTATGCCTGCAATATATTTAAGTCGTTGCGTTTATTTTGATTGCGTAAAATTCTATATATCATAACAAAGTCTTTGGCAAGAGGGCACTTTAACACGTTATATCAATTGCACATGATTATGCATTATCATCGAGTATACCACTTCAGGCAAGCTCGAAGTCAACAAGTGTATGATAAAATTATGAACAAGGAAACAAACGACGCAACAACACTTTAAACTTGTAATTACTGATCAGGATTAACTACAATAAAACCTGATTGTTACAGCAACTTTTCCTTCCTGCAATATCATAGCAAATTTATTGTAATCCTTTAGTGTTATTCTTTATATACACTTTATTATGAGTTTGGCCTGACTTTTAATACGGAAGCCTATATTAAAAATATCCGCTGTCTCTGAAGGACTTTCTTACTCCTTAATATTTATCAAACATTGGAATAAATTTTGTATGAAATGTAAGCCTATTAAAAGTGTGTGTGTGTGTGGTGTAATGGCCACTCCGTTAATCTCTTTGAAAATTTGCTACGTAATTTACGTTACTATCGCATTAGTTTTTGTATTGTACCGTAGCTATCACAGAAATTGTGAAAAACTATTATCGGCATGGCAACATAAGAGACGTGTAACAACAAAATCATTAACAGGAGGACTCGATTGCTTGTTACTTAACAAATTCATGTGATAAAGCGAACAGCGCCTCTAGTTTGTAGAACAATATTGGATATAAAACCCAAGGCTGTCTGCCATTTGCACTGGTATGAAATATATCAATTACGAACAATAAGACATAATTATTGAGACTAATATATGGCTACTGCGTACATTTGGATTACATGAGAATAATAGATCAATAGTATGATACAAAATTAAGGTACTTTAGGATAAAAATTATGACATATAGACAGCTTATTTTATTGGTTATGAAATACTATTCATGTGCCCATATAATGTCAAGGACACAAGATATTGATAACAATTAAGGAAAGTTTATTTCATTATGAGGGATAATTGACGTGAAGTTTGTGTTTTTATGTTACATATACTTGTCTATATTAAGTCTAAAGTCTCTGTTTGTTTGCAGTTTCTTATTTCAGAACGTGTTTTAATGCTACCACATAGTATTATTAAGTTTCAACCACATCAACTTGATAGTGGCGAAATAGTCTTATTTTGTTGTTTCTTTTGTGGAGTTGACAAGCAATTTCCAAGCAGCCGCAACTCTATCTGAGGCGTTCCGATGACTGGTGTGTAACGGTTTGTGGTAACAGTAGCTACAGGTACATACATTCATCTGCAAAGATGTCAAGGCGCGTGCCATATAATACGACACCGAGTAACCACTAGTCTGGTCAATACCGTGAAAATTAGAACAATTAACTTAAGTTTTTTTGTTCGAACATAATGGTACAAGTATTATATAGAAACAAAGATATTTTGGATAACATTTGTGTAAAAAATATGTTTACGCTCACCTTTGGATAAAAGTCACAAAAAGTCGCATTGAATTTACAATTATACGGCGTTGTTTTATACGTAGGTAGGAAATACTGCTAACAGTTGATCAAACATACGCACATACGCTTCGAGACTCTTATATCCTAAGGAGGAGACAGTGATTGGCGACCAATATTGGCAGATTAATTATAATAGTGGCCGCTCGAAAACTTCTCTTTATAAAGAATTAATCATCTAACTTAACAGTTCTAGTTTATAGTCACTATCTATCTGTTATAAAATATCAGTCTGTTTGTTGAAAACAATTATCGAAAAATTTTAAGTTTACGAAGTAGAAAGCGTTTACTTTGGCAATTCCAATTCACGCGAAAACAATTAGAAAAAGCAGGATATTTGTTAGTTTGTATCGGAATCCAAAGCCTAACTAAGCTAGGCTCGTTCTATCTAACATCAAGTCAAACACATAAAGTACCTTCAATTACTAAGGTGCGTAGTGAGTATTAAAACTCAATGTCATCTGGTCTTACGCATTTGAACCAAATCTGGTTATGGAAAACCAGTCATGGTCAGTCGGGTGTATTTTTTTATTTATACTCATTTCCACAACTTCAGTTACTACACAGTATGCTAAGCTAAGTTAGTGCTAAGTTAATATAGCTGTAAGTTAAGTGCTAAGTTAGTTGAATAGTAACTGACGTTGTGGAGACTCATTTCCACGACTTGAGTTACTATATACAATGTGCTAAGCTGTTTCGTAGGAGCGTATATCGTACATAGTTTATATATATTTTAATTATAACATGAATATTTAATTTCATTTACCCTTTACAAAATAATAATGTCAGTAATTTCAAATTATACGGCGATATACTCACAGTATATTTGACACGCTGGTTTGTATAAGATTAATAAATCATTACATTATAAGTAAATACATGAGTCTTAAGTTAAAATATCAAAAGATGCTTTTTATTTGAGTACCCTGTCCTTCATAAGACCTTGGAACAAGGGGTTTAGAAAACTATATTAGACGCCGCCGTAATCTTTATCTCTGTCATTTGCACGACAACTGAACTGATTAAAGAACTAGAGGTCGACTTTGTAGGTTCCTCGCCATATTAAATTAGAATCTATTAAATCGATTAGATTGAAGAATCAATAACATTGAGGAGTAGCTTCCGTATTTAAGTGAAAACTAAACTAATGCTTCGAAGCTTTATTCACATCATAAATATATGACTATAAAATAAATACTACGTAAATTCTGATTACCCCGCAAAATATATGGTTTTAAAGCGTAATTAAATAAAGCAACAAACATTGAATACTAATAACATGACATAAAAATTCAATTCAATAAGTACAACAAGAATGATATGTTTCAATAAATTATGAGTAGAGTAGAAATATAATTGCTCGCATACTCGTAGTTATCGAACACATTGCGAAAATTTTAAAACGGTAAATATATAACCAACTGCCATAAAGCTTTGAACAAACGTTATAATAGTACAGAACCTGTTCCTATACTTCCGCACTGTTGTAGGGCGTTTGATGCTCGCTATAGATAGACGTATTTAGCGTAATAAAGAGAAAGCTTTCGCGAGTTTACTGGCTGTACACGGTTTATGCCGTCATTGAATAGCGGCAGATGCGAGCCACTGGCTGCAGCGCCTTCCTTTGTTACTCTTTTGAATTATGTGCAACAACTTACGCCCGAGAACAGACTTTAGGTTCAAAACTTTTATGGGTATTTGGCCATTATAAACAAGAAAATAATGCAAGAGCCCTAGAGTAATTACTATTTATTATAATCATAAAATGCGAATTTCTTAAGTGCAAGTAATAATTAGGTAATTGTTGAGATTAACTAAACACTACTAATGTTTTTAATGAGATAAACAAATTCATTGCTAGCATCAACAGTAGATTATTATTTAATAGTATGTAAAAAATGGAGACATTTATCAGTTTCTATTGAATACGAGACGCAAAAGACGTGATTATACTTAACAACACTCAACGCGCCCTTGACATAGAGCCTAGTAAATTCATAACAATTACGTAGACGGGACGATTACAAACGCATCAGGGTTTTTGTAACATACGTTTAGCATTGGCTGGTCCTTCGCACTAAGGTCAAGGAGATAACAAGTCAAGGCTCAGGGATCTAGAGCAGATAAAGAGCAAGTTCTCGTTAGTTGGACAAAGGTGAACTCACCTCTCACGCAGCAGGCGTTGAAGAAGGCCAGGTACTTGCTGCAAGCGCACATCTCCGATGCGCCCGAAAATCCCGCACCGGTATCCGTGCCAGTTATTTAAAACTTCACTTGTGCCGTTTCGCAATACCGTCACGCTACAGATGCACTATCATGACCCGTTTCTACTTTATTTTGATTTAGCATATACGAAAACAACGCGGTTATCGAGACTGGCCAGGTAAACAATAACAAAAGACAACGGTTCGTTAATAGTTCGCCAACGTTGGTTAGAAAGTTTGTGTGGCTCGAACTGGTGATTTCATGGTGCGGGTACCAGTTTCGGCGATGGCAGGGGCTCTCTCCAGCTAGTGTGGGTGCGAGGAGGAAGTCGCGACGTGCTCCGTCGGAGGGCGGCCTCGTGCGACTGCTGGACGCGGCGCCGCTCGCCTCCGCCATTGCACCGCTCCTCGCTCCGACGAGATGAACGCTCCCAATTCGGCATACGAAACAAAACAAACTTTTCTAGATCTAATTGACAATCAATTGTGATCAATTCCTGTGAATTTGATTATTGCCCGAACTTAAAACTTTATAAATTATTGAAAGGAAACTGTTTAATGAAATAAAGATACCTCCGTCTTTAAGGAGAAAATATTTTTAAATCTTAATTAGTAAACAACTTTTTTATGCTAAGAAGAATGTAAACAAACCAAACTACTAGGAATAAACGAGAGTAAGGACGAAATGTCCTGGAAAATAGCTCATCAGATGGGATGTAACAAGTAAATTGGATTCAGGGAAATCGTTGCGGTAACTGGAAAGTGATGAGATTAGCGAAACGGTAGGAAAAACATTTCTTACTCCTTTTTTCTTCATATTATAACATAATTTCAGCATGCATTTTGCCGACATACATAGTATACGTTCTACTTTTTTCTATTAATAATGAAAAAACAATAACATTTGTTTAAAAATACCTATGTAAAAAACAACCGAGAGAACAACAAAAAAAGAGATGTAATAACCAATAAATTCTATTTTCAATGTACCGGATTGTTTTAGATCCTATTGACAAACAAATGATGTCGATGATATTTACAAACTGGATTAATTAGCACTTAAATGGCGTATTAAAATTTGTAATGTTTGCAGGAACAAATTTGAGGTCACGTAATACAGTGTTTTAATTTATTAAGACCATTATTAAATTGTTATTAAATTACTCTGGAATATTATTATATTATTGTAATTTAAATGTTTAGGTAGCACATCAATGCGTACGCTTATTTTACTGAGTTATGAATAATAAAACCAATAATCCATTAACCTAAATATTCCCTTATAATATTACTTTTTATTTTAATTTGATTAATTCGCTAAATATGCTGAAAACCTCGTTATTCAAATGATAATATAATTGATAGTTGTGTTCAATTAAAAATAAATTTTTAATAAATGTAAATGAATAATTTAATATCAACTCATAATTTTATAGAATTGACCTTGATTAGACAAAAAGATAAGGTATATTAATAGGGGAAAATACTTCTCATCAACTCAAGTACTCAGACATGCAAATTGTAATAGATTCTATGAAAAGTATTGAGAATAATTGATATCATCTCCACACTTAAGAAGGTCAAGTGCAAATCTTCGATATTCAACTGATTGGATTAACAAATGAATGCTACTCTACATATGTATGTAGTCGAAGGCCGTCTTATGTCTCATACCAACACGTACTAGGAAGTGAACAGAGAACCACGTAAAGCAGTAATGTTAGAAATACGGATTCAGAACGTCACTGAACATCACATAATAATGTTTTTGTTAATTCGTAAAACAGGTGTAGGTGTAGTGTAAGTTTTATTACATTAGTCACGGTTTCTCTTCCAAATAAGATCAAACATTTTTCTTTCATTGAATACTTTAAATTAAATAGAAAGTTGGTCTATATGTATCTGTTTTCCGAATAAAGCTCATAAGATTGGAAAGCGTACATTAAAATTGAATTTCTACAGTAATATTATAATAATACTACAGTGATAATATACTATTTCAATAGTTTTTATAACGAGTAGTAACGTTCTCATATACGAGTATTTGGTTAATTGGTATCTAGTCTTTCGTCGTTCTTCTGCGTCTAGTAAGGAAAACTCTCAAAAAAATTAAAAGAGTCTCGTTAAAATCACGAATGAATGACCTGTCACGTATTCTCATAATAATAACAAATAATTAAACAAGCTAACGATGAAGCAGGTAAATGCAGAAATCTTATTATCCTGTGAGTACGTACGTGCGAGCATAAAAATCTAATATAATATTCAAAGTTTATAACATAAGATATAGCAATATTTTCTTGTATTTATAAAATTTGCAACTTATTGAAATTGATAGTAGAAACGCGAAATCAAACCGCTCTATTTACGTGGCTTACAATCTCTATAACAATGTGATTTTGATGATTTTCATAAACTTTCCTGTTCATTATGGCAGCGTCACGGAAGTGAAATTCATGTCATTGCAAGTTTCGTGTAACGGGGTTTATCGGTAACCAAACAATGATAGGCAAATTATCATATTCAAAAATGAATTGGGTGTACATTAATACCGTTAAGTAACCTTTGACTTCTTAGTTGTTAAAGATGTAAAAAACACAAATAAACAGCATGGTAAGATTAGCTGAATGGCTTCGAAGAAAGATAAGAAATCGTGACGTTGTTATTGAAAGGAAATTAGAATATGTCGCTTACTAGGAAATAAGTAATTAAAATCGTTAAAATTATTATACGTTATATAAATACAGTTTGGCAAGATGTGGTTAAGTGTCATAATGGAATATGTGTAGCTCATCATCACAAGACATCCTAAACTTACATTGTTGTTTTCACACAGACCTAATGTGACAAAACGATCCGCAACTTTTATTGTATTAATTGCAGTTTATCAATGCTATAAAATTTTTACCATATCTAATTGTCTCTGACTAATTATAATTTATTCTATAATTTCCTGCCAATTTCTTTACATGCGATAGACGGGTATAAAAGATAAGCTATAACCATTATGTATGACGTACGCTTGATAACCTCTCGTGAGGGTTCAGTGCCAGCTATCAAATAATTTTACCCAGTGACAGATCTGGTTAAAGCCACTGGGATGATTGACAGATGAATCTTCTTGAACCGAAGTATCGAGCATGTGACAATGACATGACCTTTAAGGAAATTATTCAATGTTCATTATAGAACTAACTTTTATGAGAAGAATTTTTATCAATATAAAAAAATTAAAAGGGTAGATATGATATAAGTTTCGAAAGGATGCTACAAATTGTTCGAGATCCCTATCGTTTAAATGAGAAGCCAATGCCCCAATGTAGGTTTATAAATCTACCTATTTTTCTTTATAATAATTAAGAATTGAAGAAAACTTTTTCAATTACTTTCTTTGACAAAATATCTCGTTACGACTTATCAACAGTACCAATTAGAACAGAACATAAAATTTACAACAATGTTCTGATACGGGCCAATTAGAGCCTAACTTTTAAATTTTACGATTCTTTGTTATTTAGTAAAGTTTTTAATCTCAGTTTGCACTCATTTTACAAATTGTGTGACGTTGAATATTCTTGTATTATCTCTTTATTATGTATCGGTAATGTTCGGTTTGATCAAGATTTTTACTTTGGTCTATTGATTAAAAATCCCACGAAATAATCAGTAAATTCTGATCTAAGTTCTTAAATTTCAACGTAAATTGCAATACATTAAATAATGACGCAATTTTAATAAATACCAATGACTCATGAATAGGATTAGTGATACTAAAATCATATCTTTGAATGTCTGTTTATACCTACTTATTAGTATTTTGACAAAATACCTGTATACGTACATGTAATATTTGATAAAAGGTACGATTTTTATTAATGTTCTTTGTTTTGTTCAGATCGAAAATTAGCAGTTTGTTTACATATAGACGTATTATTGGTTCCTTATCAAGGCAAGGTTAGAGAGAAGGCCAAGGTCACCTACGCACCAGTAACCCTTTGTTTGACACAACAAGGGTTCCAAATTCAATTAATTATGATAACGTGTAATGCATGCATACACCCTTTGAATTAGCACAGCTTATAGTAGAATACTACGATGAGAGAAAACATCGTAAGGAAACCTACCTGTTCCCCGAATAGGTTATAGTTAGTATTTATAAATGGCGAATGGCCATAGAATTACTACCTTCGCAATTGCGGAAATGGATACCTAAAGCTCTGACTACCCCGCAAGGGTTATTAGGTCGTTTGTTTATCTTGTCTTATAGTATGTGTTAGTACATAGGAACAAGTGTGCTTAAAATTATACGGTACAACTCGTTATACCTCAATTACAATGAAAGCGTCACGCATTTACAAAACAAACTGAAACTGCTGTACATCAACTGTGCAAACCATTGAGAATAGATTCTGTCTGCCTGTTCATTTATCATACGTAGCAAATATTAGCAAAAAGTATTTACTTTTTGTTCCGTTCAGCAACAGATTGCTAATTAAGTGAAATCAAAGCAGTTGTTTAATCAGAATCATGTAGTTGTTGCTAAGGAGGATTCCATTAAGGACGAATAGTTTCAAATTGTTAGAATCAATGAATTTTATTTTATGGTTTGAATGAACTCACGTACAAATAAAAATCACCGAATTAAAATCCCCTTTAGTGAAGAGAGAGCATATTAATGTATGAGCTCAGGAAACTTGACAGATTTTACATTTTTAAGTGCGCCTGCAAGATGAGTGTGCGCAAAATCTGCCAGTTAGTGACTTTCAAGAAGCGATAATAAGGAATTTTCAACATATTTACGGACTCACATTGTCTGTAAAAATGTAGTATGTAAGGCTAATGGCTATGTAATTTAATGCAATAAATAAATTGCGTTTCTTAACAAGACTAAAAAAACTGAATTCAATTCATATGAAAGCTCCTACACGTAGGCATGAGAAACAAAGAGAAAATTCAATACTGTTATTAGTATTGAAGTATGAGAGTTGTCATAATTTCATAAAGAAAAATCGCTTACCTATTGTGAACACATAATGCCTGGGGTTGCCAGTAGTCAGCTCCATTTCAAGAACTCAAACCGAACACTCACCTACAAAGAAACACACGTCTTGTTACTTATTCATAGTTCCACTAAAATCGTGAATGTCTCTCGCGAAACACCACAAGACAAACAGACGCTGAGATACGTTATCTGCGTCATCTTATGAAAAACATCGTCCTAATCTTAATGTTCTATATAAGGTATCATATACGAACGAGTAATTATAGCTGTAATAGTCACAATATCACATAATAAACTGTAATGGATCAATAATTCACACACACGCTTCACGATAATGTGAACACACTCCCTTTGTTATCGTGACGGGGTAGTCAGAGGCTTTATAACCCATCTCTGAAATGTCGAAGGTTGTATGTTATGTGTGGGCCACTCAAAACCCGTGTTTCACTTAATTGTAAATAATGTACGTAAATGAAAACACATTTTTAAATTTCATTAGTACATGCTGGAACTGAGATTCAAACTTAGGATCTCTAATAAGAAGCCAGACGTCTTCCCTACTAGGTAGAGCCGCTTTAATGAATCAATATTTCCTGATCTTTTAATTTTCTGGGATTAGTTAGTACGAATGCTATACTTGCATTAGGTTATTGGCAAAGTTTTGCAGGCTTAATGTATTTCAAATTCGGGATCTCTGACGTAACCAGTACAGTACGTCAAAAACTGTGCATGTTTGATAAAACTTACGTATGTTTGATAAAAAAAACATTCATATTTATCTCTGCAATATTGTAACCTTAATTGAAACTATGTATCGGTGTACAATATCTGTATTTGTCACAAAGTTGTATATTTATCAACACTGAACTTTATTACAGTTGCATAATTTAGTTTACATTTAAAGTACCTACCTACATTACGACAGAGTAAATATAATGACCTTTTCTAAATGAACTTAAATTATATATAAATGAAACTTCAAGTTTAAGTTCGTAAACCGAAGTTGTAGCTGTAGGTACAATGCTGCTCATATAGAAAAATGACTGGGACCTAATTGTCTTTAAATCATTCAGCACCTAATTATTAAAAAATATCTCGCGAGACAATCGCGCACTAGATGTCGTTGTCAGCCTACCCAATTACACAGACTAATAGCGAGAGGGCAGCCAGGGAACGGCAGAGCAGCTGCAGATTGAAAATTGAAAACGTTGCCTTTGAAACAGATTTAATTAAAATACAGTTCGAGCTTGTATGCACAAGATTGAACGGCATTTGGGTCAACGAGCTAGGGATGGGATCATAAAAAAACTACACGTATAAAGCGCCTCTTCCTATTCTATTCAGATAGGCTCTGCACTATACCGGTATACACTGGTACCTATATTGAACGATGCTTTTAAATTGAAGAGGCGAACGTCCAAGCTTTTTTAATAACTTTTTTGTGGATCAAAACACAAATGCAGCTTTTCCATAAGTACAATTAAATGAAACTTAAATAACAAGATCCTTTAAATAAGAACATTTCTTAACGGCGATTTATTAACCATCATTCTAGCGGATAAGTCTAAATATGCGACGTAAAATCTAAGCATGTGTTGACAAATCTGTTTATATCAATCTGTTTAACATGCTTCAAAAGTTTTAATTCTGCAAAGATCGTTCGATCAGTGTTTTTTACCAATCTGTTTTATTGAGCTTTACTGACCTGATTCTGACCTGAAAAGGACACAGGTAGAACAATGGACGATGGTTCTAAAAATGCCTTTTGTCTAAAACGCTACTTTGGCAAGCAAAGTATCCTCTTGGCATACTTTTAAGGAACTACCTCCGCCCAGGGGACACTCTGTTATGGTGAGTGCTTTTGCGAAAACTTCTATTTTAAATATGCCTTTAATTGTTATCGTGACTAAACAATTGAAACTTTGAGAATTTAGGGTGGTATTTAATTAAGGTTGAATATTAAAATATCATACACATGACGAGCTTTATTCTTTGTAGGATGATAACAGTTCCACGTGTTCGTGTTTGCTATTACGAAAATTAAATACATCGTACCAAATTCTCACGTTTTATTTTTAAAGACATTTAAAACTTAATGGCTAAATCTTTTTCGTAATCGCTCGTAAGATCTCAATTTCAGTGGATTTCTGAGAAAATCCACCACCCTACTCTAACGTTCTTATCTCATAAGTACACAAGTATCCTTTCCCTTCCCCTCTTATAATTTCATCTTGAAACACCGTATAAAAACCTATTTTACCAAATGAATCTTCGTAGCGATTAATTTTCTATTTCTATTATACTCAATAATTCTCTTACATTGAATTTATAAAAACAGTAATATTACTCACAATAAAAAAACAAATATTACTCGAAACGCTTAAAGATAAGCCAAAAAATACGAGCTAATTTTATATTACGTGACAAAGAACACAGCAATCTTTATTTATTTCATAACATGTAAAATTATAACTCAAACATAACTTAACATAACAAATAAAAGAATATTATAACAAATTCATTTTAAACCATTGAATTTAAATTCAATTTAGAAGCAATGGCTATGTATATTAAATTTTCAATACCGTCATATTTAGACTGAAATTCTTTACAAAAATAACGCGGGATCTGAATTCAGGCTGGTACACATAGTTTCCCGCTAAAATTAGTCTGCACTTCCTGTGATCAATACGGGAGGCTGTATCTTTACTATATCCGGTTGTAGGGAGCGTCTAGACGACAGCCATAGCTACATACACACCCTCTACTGAACTACAGAATTATACTGTAAAACAGAGGTCATTCACTGTTATTATGACACCAAAAACAATGTTATTTAGTGTCTCCTACAAGTTTAATGTTTACTTTATTATGCTATCAGTATACATAGTAACGGGTATACGTAAGTATTCTAAAGAATCAAGTATAGTTTTCTCTTATCTTATTTTGAGAAAATACGATGTCTGTTGCATTTTATTAACATACTTCAACGTATAATAACTATAAATATATTATATATATTTTTATATATCTGGGGTTACAAACTTTCATTATTTTTATAGAGCGCAGTTAAAAATACGAATGCATTGATCAACTACGTATTGGAAACTTGATTTATTAGAATTAACAGAACATGGGAATAAAAAACATGTCCTAATCATAATTTAAAAACATTGAACTCTTCTAAAATTTCTAGTAATCATATGAAGGAGGTAAAAAGTACTCTCTCAAACCTTGATTGTTTCTATCCGTAAGATTATCCTCTTCGTCCCAAAAGGGCCTGTCAGTATTTCGTCTTACTAGAACCGGTATTCTCCGAAAACTACCACCACCATATTGAAATTCCATAATTATTAACAATTCATTAACTACTCTACAGTTTTATCACTGGTCTTGGTTGTAACAAAAACTCCCAAGCTAAAAATACGAACGCACAAGATTAATTGCAATTTTTTACTCAGATTAAGAAGTGGTACCCTTACATACACGACTGATCAGAGCCAATTACAATCAAGTTACTGAACTGAGTCATTTGTTATTCTGTTAAGAAACTATCAGTTTTCATCCGAGTTTATTCGCACTTAATCTTAGTAAACAAGATCATTTACAAATTGAATAAATATTTTTATTATTTTTTTCTTTATTCTGTTAGCGTGAGAGGCGTGGAAAATAACCTCGTGTTCAAATAATCCATACCCTTTCTGCAAATCATTTTATAAGATTTCTGAGTGAAATTAAAAATAGCTGTCAAGTAGGTAGTTACTGTATTCTTGATAAACAAACTTACTCTGATACTGTACGGTAAACGTATATGTAATTTGTATGATAATAAGTTCACGATAAAACTCTGATCAGTAAATGGGTGACTTCTCTGTAAATTTATCCCGTTTTGTGACGAATTTAAAATATTTATGTAGCATAAGCATCTTTTCAACTTGTTTACAATTCATAAATAGTATTCGTAATTTATCTATATTTTAATTTCCATTAATAATCTATGTACAGAAACGAAAATTATATTCAAATTAATCAATCGTACAATTGCTAACCTTTCCTTTGTGAGGGAGTCAGAGGTTCGCGTGTCCAACGCTCCATTGCAGAGTAAGAGATTTATGGCCACATTGAACCCACTTTTCACCCGATAGTCAGCACCCAAGGTGACAGTGGTTAACCCATGTCGGCTTGTGGTAACATAGAAGATGTTGTTCAGGTGGTGGGATAAGGGTATCGAAACCTCAATGGTGATTTCCATATTCTAACTGACATTATGAATTATTTAAAATATTCATTTCAATTTTATAATTAAAATATTATTTTATATATGACAACCTAATAATAAAAATTACAAAAAAATTAGACGTTTTCAAATAGATCTTGGAATACATGCATGACTGATGAGATACTTAAATTTTTTTTAAATAACGCCGAGACTGTGGGAGTTATAGAGAGGTATTACTTCTAAACATAGACGCAATCTACACCAGACATTTTTAATTCATTAAGTTAACTTAAACCAAACAATATACTGTACTTACTGAAGCTTACCCTAGTCATGCACTACACACAATTACGAAAAAGGCTGCACTAAGAACCACTTTTAAATACACAATTGAATTAAGAATCCGTCAATGTATTCTCGAGTTCACTATCCATCATGCAATGTCGATGGAATACAAATAATTGATGACGCTGATCCTGCAAAATGAAACTCGATACTTCTTTACGTACTTTGCACGTTGAATGTGAATGAGATGGAGTCAATTTTCTTGCGCGTCACCGAATTACCCTAATTCACCTTGCCAATGTGTTTATGTAGTGATTTACGCTATCTGCAAAATCAACAAACCGTTTATTGTATTTGCGCGAAATGTGTCTTCTAATATGTTTATTGATAAAAATGTTCGTTATTATTGAGTTGACACCGGCTGTCATGTTAATGACATTCGTCCTAATTATAATTCATAACCGGATAGAGACAAGCCTTACGTACGTAAAAGGACAAAAAACTTAACTGACCTTGACTTGCCTAGATGACTTGACTACATCACATCGCCTTTAGAAAATATATTATTAATATTATCTTAATTCCCTAAGTTTATGCATAATTATAGAAAGGTTTCATTTTCTATTAATTGCCTTGGAGAGGGAAAATAGGTTATATAAAGAAATATACAAAGAAATTAATCATTGCGCAGTTTTTCGATGCCACAAATATATTTCAGTCAAGTTGTTTACCAAGCAATTCCCTGTCTAGATAACAGCATAAAATATTTGTTTTGGGGAGAACAAATCCTATTCACAAATATAAAACAATCAACTGCGCTACACCAAGTGACACTTTGTTTAATAATGGATCTTTGATATGTATTTGTGAATCTGCTTTTGAATAAAGTCATAAAACGTTAACGTGAAAACTTAATCAATAAACATACAATTGTGAAATCATTGAGAAAACAATGATGAAAATAAATTTACTATGTGGAAATTGAAAATCATTGTTCGATTCTACATATTTTTGTACATGGTAAAAGATTCGGAAAACGAATGTTCCCGCTTGGATCTCTACCGTAACATGTACCAATGGATTTTTTCTCTATTTCATATAATATTCATACTGTTACAGTGAACTTGGATAACACATTACTTTAAAGGTGAGGAATAACATTGTGTCGTGATCTTACCCATTCTTCGGAACATTTAATAACAATAAACTGTATACGACACGTGTCGACACACTCCCTGACTAATATCCTACGAAAAATAGACATGATTCGTTGACATTTTTTATTAGCTATTATTAATTATATTTTTGTAGTTATCATCGTCATATAACTAAAAAAATACATAGAAATTCATTAAACTTCATTTCCATTGGTACATGCTCAAGCGGGATTTAAACCCTGTACCCACTGATACAGAGAGAAGCCCCAAACAACATAGAAACGTCGAATTAATATCTACTGCAATAATAGTATATTAATAGAGCTATATCTGAGTAGGCGTCCAATCCATATTTTTTACTTTATTTGTGCTTTGTATGTATGTCATGTACATAGTGAAAGTTACTGTCACGTTAAAAAAAGATAGATTAAATACAGTTCTTGGCTTATTTTATAAGATATAATAAGCTCTCACATTCTGCCAAATACTTGTATAGAAGTAAAATACTGTTTAAAATTAGGTACATTATTATTCAACTCCTAATCCAAGCTAATCCTACCTTACTTTTTCTTATGATTGACAAGATCTTAAGCTTTTAAGATACTATTTTTATTTCGGTTCCTCGTTCTTCTTTTAAATATTATGATTGCTTAAAGATACAGAGACAGTAACAAAACATCGCTCCCAGGCGTCAAACGAGAATAGAATATCTTATATGCTTAATTCGGAATTCAGGAAAGTTTTGACATGGATATACGTGGTGCTGACATTTGACAAAGCTCTGGAAGGTACGCGAAGTATAATAAAAAGATCGTGAGGTTCGTGTTAAAATTCACGAGGAAACTGTAATATTGTTGATAAGTTATTAATAGTTTTTTCTTTAACAAATTGTGTAAACTTTTGACTGCGACAGTAAATGACAAAATAATCAAAATCTTGTAAGATATTTATGAGTTACGTTAAGTGACATAACTTTTTTTTAAGTAACTCCATATGTGGCATCGTAAATTATTCCGATTGGTCGATTTAGGTGGGTCCTATGGTAGCTTGAAATCCAAATTGCAATAGTCATCGAACGGCGTTTAATAGTTTCTTTTAATTAGTTATATCATAAATTGTAAACTCACCTTCTTCGTAATCCTTCCCTCCAAAGGCGGCAACCATAGAACTTCTCATCAAATGTGCCATGACTCTTTACCCGAATGTATTTAATATCTGAGCTTAATCGATTTAACAACGCTGATTTCGCGCAAAATTAAAGTGTACATCAAAAATAAACAATTTTTACGCTAATGATTCCTACATAAGTATGATAAAAGTAATCAATTAAGGTATCGTACTAATTAAATGATTAAAACAATATTTCGTCGACTAAACAAAAAAACCGCGCGAGTCGGTGGTTCGAATAATTGGCTACATCTCTACTGTATCGATTGATTAGGCACGACTCTCGTGATTACCTTCGTATAATGTAGCTCGTATTGAAACCTCAGAACAAGTGAACAGATCGTGGTGTTCCCCCAAAATATAGCCTCGCGATATCACCTAGGACAAAGACGCCGTGGAGACTCTGATTACTGATCTATAATTTACATCTATGTATGACTAACCTATTCTTTTTTAATAAAAAAATTCAGAGTCCTTAAGCCATCTAAGATGAACTATCCTTTTTACATAATGTAGATATCTGAATACTTTTACTTTAAGTACATACATCTAGCAATTAAGATGTAATCTAACGCTAATCTAGACATTTTCATTTTATCTTCTTGCATATTTTAGTGCCCCAATTTGGTACTAGGAGTAATATTTTTTATAAACCTAACAACAGACACCTCTATAACTCTCGCCGCTGGAGTTAATATCAGTTTGTTGACTTAACCAAAGGCACAATAACTGGCGGCATTGCTCACCTTCGAGATACGGCGACTGGTAAATACAGAACAGATTCTACAAAATCATTTTTAAGTAAACGCCCATGCTTGTTTGAATAGCATATAATTAAGCAAGGTTAATTAATTTGTAACTAACAGTTCTGCAATTCTGAAATCTATATTCAATAATAAGCTATACTTTAAACAAGAGTTACATAAGAAGAGACCGAGTTCCTGGCGGCACTGTCGTCCTGGCCACGGTGACGGTCGGGGCAGCGACAGTGCCAGGGGTGCGAAGAATCCCCAGGCGTCAAACGAGTCACCAAAACAACTGACCGGTCTCCGGCTGGATTCGCATCTTGCCGAACTGGAAGTAGAACTTTCCAGGATTAGGTGGCATATCTTGGGGTTAAGCGAGGTCCGAAGACAGGGCGAGGACTGCTTAACCCTAAGCTCTGGCCACCTCTTCTACTTCCGGGAAGGAGACTGCAAGTCCCAGGGGGGCGTAGGCTTCCTCGTCAACAAAGTCCTCAGCAACAACGTTGTGGAAGTGTCCAGTGTGTCGACAAGGGTGGCGTACATCGTTCTTAAGCTCTCGGATCGCTACTCACTCAAAATGATCCAGGTGTACGCCCCCACATCGGCACACTCAGACCAAGAGGTAGAGGCCCTATACGAGGACATCGAACGGGCCCTACATCATACCACATCCGCTCACTACAGCGTTGTGATGGGGGACTTCAACGCAAAAGTTGGTCAAAGGGAGAGTGGTGAAACGAGGATGGGACCACACGGCATTGGCAGTCGGAATTCCAGGGGACACATGTTGGTCCACTTTCTTGAATCACAGAGGCTGTTTCTTATGAACTCATTTTATAAGAAAAAGCCCCAACGGAAGTGGACCTGGAAAAGTCCCAGCGGAAACACCTATAATGAGATCGACTTCATCATGGCGGATAAAAAGCATATATTCAGGGATGTCTCCGTGATCAACAGGTTTAATACCGGAAGTGATCATCGCATGGTTAGAGGCACCCTGAATATCAATTATAAGCTGGAAAGGATGCGCATGATGAAGTCCACGCTCCGACTGCAAATGGCTGCTGGTTCATCCAAGTTCCAGTTGGAACTCCAGAACCGCTTTGCCATTCTGCACACCGCGACCAATGTTGACGAGGACCTCGAAAATGTGAGCAAAATAATCGGCGAGGAAGGGAGCCGGTTCTGCAGCGCTCGAGCTGGGAACCGAAAGTCGGATCTCTCGGACGAGACTTTGGACCTTATGAGGTTAAGACGAGAAACTCCACAGACATCTCCTTCGCAAACAGCTACGCTAAACAAACAGATAAAGAAGGCAATACGACGTGACCTACGTAAGGCTAATGCTCTCCTCATAAAAGAGTTGATCGAGCAAAACCGTGGGTTGCGCGTATTCGCCCGAAAACTGAGACGTAGCCACATGACGAAGTTGAGGACAGCTCGTGGAGACATGGTCACCTCTAAACCAGAGATCTTGTCTGAGATTGAAGATTTTTACGGTCAGTTATACCGCTCGCGCTGCCGAAATCCGGATCCTGACCCCTCCGATTCAAGGGCCACATTGACACGCCACTTCACAGAGGACATGCCCGAAATAGCTATGGATGAGGTTGAGATGGCCTTAAAACAGCTTAAAAATGGAAAAGCTCCGGGAGAGGATGGAATCACCTCTGAGCTCCTGAAATCTGGTGGACGACCAATTCTGAGGGAGCTACAGAGAATTTTTAATAGTGTCATCTTCTCCGGAAGAACTCCAAAATGTTGGGGCAGAGGTGTGGCTGTTCTGTTCTTCAAGAAGGGAGATAAAACTCTCTTGAAGAACTACAGGCCGATAACACTTCTGAGCCACATCTATAAGCTGTTCTCGAGGGTCATCTCCAATAGACTCTCAGCCAGGCTAGATAGCTTTCAGCCTCCAGAGCAGGCCGGGTTTCGGCGGGGTTTTAGCACCATAGACCACATCCACACGTTGAGGCAAGTTATACAGAAAACTAACGAGTATAACCAGCCACTTTGCCTCGCGTTTGTGGACTATGAGAAGGCTTTTGACTCGGTCGAGACCTGGGCGGTCATGGAATCCTTGCAGCGATCTCAAGTCGACTGGCGATACGTGAGTGTGCTGAGACATATTTATGATTCCGCCATGATGACCGTTCAACTCCAAGGCCACGGCACGAAACCTATCCAGTTGCAGAGAGGTGTCAGACAGGGGGACGTTATGTCCCCGAAACTGTTCTCGAGTGCACTGGAAGATGTCTTCAAAACGTTGGATTGGGTTGAACGGGGAATAAATATAAATGGGGAATACAACTCGGAGTCGCTGCAGGATCTGGAGGAAATGCTGTCCGAATTAAATGCTGCTTCTCGACGCATCGGACTCGGGATGAATTTAGAAAAAACCAAAATCATATTTAATGATTTAGTAGTCCCGAGACCGGTTGCCCTTGGGGGCACTCCCGTAGAAGTTGTTTCCCAATACACTTACTTAGGCCAAATTATACAGCTTGGCAGAAACAACTTCGAGAGGGAGGTGGACAGAAGAATACAGCTAGGATGGGCAGCATTTGGAAGGCTAAGGCATGTCCTCACGTCGTCTCTACCACAATGCCTGAAAACTAAGGTTTTCAACCAGTGTCTGCTCCCCGTTATGACGTACGGATCTGAGACGTGGACACTCACTGCGGGACGAGCCCACAAATTCAAGGTCGCTCAGCGTGCTATGGAGCGGAAGATGCTCGGGGTTTCTCTGGTAGATCGCATCAGAAATGAGGTGATACGCCAGAGAACTAAAGTTACCGACATTATGAAAAGAGTTAGCACGCTGAAGTGGAGATGGGCTGGTCACGTATGCAGAAGGACTGATGGTCGTTGGAGCAAAAAAGTCCAAGAGTGGAGACCGCGTCTCAGTAAACGTAGTGTGGGGCGCCCCCCGGCAAGGTGGGAAGACGACCTGCGCAGGTTGGCCGGCATCGAATGGATGCGAACGGCCACTGACAGGGAGAAGTGGCGTCATTTGGGGGAGGCTTATGTCCAACAGTGGATTGATACAGGCTGATGATGATGATGACATAAGAAGATACAACCACCTAATATGTATGTCATTAAACTGACAGTACAGGTTTGACTTTAAGGTCCGTAAATTTTGAGACGGCCGATAAATGACGTTTGTTTTTGGACAAAGAGGAACTCTGAATTTTATATCAAGAATACATAGCTTGCTCAGCAAATTGATAGGAGAATCAGTCCCATGCAGATACACACTAAAGACGTGTTCGAGAGACAAACAACACGCGGTGCTTCTGCGCCGAGATGATACGACTGCTGTTTGCTTACATTCAAACAAATACACCACTATTTGTTTACAAGTAGCTAGGAATTGTCAAAAATAAATAAGGGAATTAAAATATTCATAAATATGTCAGTTATAGTTGATAACTACTGACCGTAACGTAGACGTTGTGTCTGCATAATTTACACATCTGTTTTCGGTAATCTGAATAAAATACACCTCCATCTTATGGATGAGTTATTCAGTTTGCCATCCAATAATCAGTGTAGGAATCTATAAGTAGTGTTTCGGTTTATGAAGGTTAAGGATTAATTGCTAAGCAATGTTTTAGAATGAAATGTAATAAACTAATTCTTTTTTATTAAAACCTCATTGATATCCTATGAGTGCACATGGATATGCATATGTACGTACTATAAATCTTGTTGCTACTACAGTGACAAACAGCGAAGTCCTAGTTTGTTAGAGAATACTGCAGTAATATCATTGAATTAACTACAAATATTTACTATCATTTTTGTTTATGCTGTTACTGATTTGACACAAGTACTAAGCAATTCCAACACAACATTATCTGGGACACAAAAAAATCCTATGCCTACCCCGGTGATATAGAAATAAAATACTCGTACCATCTTCTCATTAGCGCAACACATTTTGTTATCTAATATTTTATTACTTCCTGGTGCTTCTTTATAGATAATTTACGATATAAATATTATACAATCTTTATATACAATTATACATGTTCATATTTGTTTATAATCCTGAGCGGTTAGTTAGCGGGAACTAAATGTTTGAAATGAATTGCTTCTTATTCAATATAAGGATCATAAAATCATTTATTGAAAGTCAAAAACTAGTTTTACATATTTATACATGAAAAATTGTCTTCGAAATTAAATAATCTTCCGATGTTCCGAGGATTCCTACATCACGCACCCCAATGGTACAACTTACTGTCCGGAAGACTTAAGAAAGTTTTTAATCCCTTATCACAACATACCGGTGATACGAAATATATTTCCTACTTATCGAATCAATGAGCAAAACACGTAAACGTAAATATAGGTAAAGCTGAAATCCGTTTATATCCTGACGGGAAGTTACCGTACGCCATTCCTAATAGCATTTTCGTCGCTCAGCCCTTAAGTTAACGAGCGTGAAATAACGTGCGAAACCTAACCGAGATTATTGTTATTATTTCACGTGTGCGGCAAACCGGAAAAACATGGGAAATAACAACTAATTATGATTTGCAGAAGAAAACATCGGTATAACTAATAAATAACCCGTATTAACGGTATAACTAAACAAAATACCCAGAGAAGGGAAAACATCAAGATACCCGCCTATTTCTTAACCTATACCGGAATATTTTAGGTGGGGTGGTAACTTCTTGGTGAATTTTGCTCGTCAACAAAACCTCAAAACTCATGTAAAGGATTTACAGACGTGTTCCACATGTATAAAGAGGTAGTGTGATACGACCACAGCCTTTTATATTTAGATCTGGAAATAAATTATTTCAGCTTATCTCGATGGCAACGTCCGTAAAGCAAAGCAAGCTCGCGTGGAGTTAAACGCCCCCTTGACCCCTGTTTCCACTTTCCATTATAATTGGAACAATTTGAATGATACGGAATCTGGTGAAGGTCGTTGCCTTGGTTACGGGGGACAAACAAAGCTCAGTTATTAGTGGGACTGGCTTTTTGATTCAGGTTTGCTTTCTGGATTACCCGCTTTAAAAACGAAAACTTGTACACATAAACGTATATTAGAACTAGGAACCAAAGATTCTGGATTTGTATGCAAAGTTTAGAGTTTAGTAGTGTCATGTTATATTGTTATTAAAATCTCTCGTTCTCAATATTATTAATGAACAATACACACCCTTATTTACTCCAGTTACATTTGGCATAAAAGATTTGTATTTAATTTAAATGTCCAAAACTAGTTTAGTATTGTAATTACTTACAATATAAATAATGGTCACGAATACATTTCAAAGAAAGAAAGCATATATTAACGACACGCGACACAATATTATATATTATATATTGTATTAATGTTATATATTGATGCAATATCAAAATGCTGGCACTCTCAAGACCACTAATCCTTGCGGGGAAATTAGAGTTCCGAGTGTTTATCCCTGTCTTGGTATTGGATATGCTTTAGTTACTGCCAACCCCTTGCAAGTAACAGCCGTGAAGCGTATGCATTTATTAAGTAAACAAAAACACGGAAATGATGTTTTTGAGACTGAACATTTCAGAATGTTATAGTACGAGTGTGTTCGTGCATGTTTACCGTATATCACGTGTAGAGAATGTGTCAAAACCGACAAAAAGGTACAAATGTTAGTTGCCGAGTCACGGGTACAAACATTACTATGATATGCCTAAATAACGCTATGTGATTTACATGTGGTTACAAATTTTCGTGTAAATATTTACTTGACATGCATGCTTGTACGAAGGCAAACTTTTTCGGGGTAGTCAAAGGCTAAACTGACCACACAATAATAAAGAACATATGTCTGAAGTCCATGATTTTCGAAAGGGTCGAAGGAATATTAGGACAGGTTTATTATAATGAATTTTTACACAGTTATATATGAATATTCTGTGTATATCCTAAATAAATATTACCCCATAACTCTCTGTTGCATCTAAAGACATTTTGAAAGTAAATACCTCCTGATTACTGGTAACTACTATATAAAAATGAAAATACTAGTAGTATAAACAATGTACAAAATTTTAATAGTTTTACCATAAATAAAACATATTTTACAACAATGATGAAAAATGTGTCCTATAGATAATGTATTAATTACAGGTTCTTTTATTTTCTTAATAAATAATAAGCAATTTAACAACTATATTCCTCAAACTAGTCCATTCAACTTGATTCACTATCATCTACAAGGAGGCAGTCCTACTTCTGCAAACAAGTATGAGGTGGATTCAATGTCAAAGTATACTTCTAGTTCCCATGCACTTAAGTACACATCTATCAATTTCTCATCTCTGCAATGTGCTACATTTTCTGAAAAGAGAATGGATTACGTTAAAATATTAAGACTATTAAAAAACAAATAAAAATAAAACCCATGATGAAAAGGGACAAATCAAATTATTGAGTGAGGCAGATTGCCTTATATCGGGCATATCATAAAAAGGAAATAAAAGACTTGAGCTTGTTTCATAGGGCACTTTTGATGAAAGGTTTTGTCAATTAGGTGGAAGTCAAGTTAGGATTATGAAACCTAGATCATGATCATATTCTTCACATTTTTACATTGATTACGGCTTGTAATGAAACATTCTTTTGACGACCTCCGTGGCGCGATCGGTTAGACACCTGAAAGCTATTCGTGGGGTCCCGGGTTTGATTCCCGGTGGAGGCAGAGTTAAGAACTACGCTTTTCTACTGCTTTCCAGTCTGGTCGTTGATTATATATGCTATATATGTATTTATCTATATATAATATGTATACATTTCTTAAATATATGTTGACTAGTACCCTTAACACAAGTCTTAAATGTACTTACCGAGGGGCTAGTTCAATTTGTGTAATAATGTCCAAATATTATTATTATTATTCTTTAGAACTTGATGACTAAAATGTAGACACAAAATTATTAATTACATTGCTAAAGCATTAAATACCTCATTGCATCTTACCTGTAATTATCTCTTTCAATTCCAACTCCTTTTGAAGGGACAGGTATATTTTATTGACTTCCAGAGAAAACTTATCAACAGACCATGTTGTGATTATAGGCTCATATGATTTATGGACTCGTGGCATGGCTTTCAATTGATCATTCAGAGTGTTAACACCTGCAATGTTGAAAATAAATAGTATTTGATATTTAAGAAACATTGTATATTATAACTTCTACCAATATGACTGTTTATAAAGAAATAATTGTAGACTGAACAAATGTGTGTATATTGGTTTAATCATAATCTTCTATCTACTAGTACCTACTACTATCGCAACGATAGATCTTAAAAAACTTCATGGAATATTTAATAGTAACAGTACATATTTGCATGCACATACACTACAATTGCTACAAAAAATTTTACTTAAATAATACAGTAACATGGATACAGAAACACAAGATATAAAAAGCATCACCTGCATAATAATATTCATTGTTTTCAGGTTAAAAGCTCTGTATCATTTATTTGGGTGTTGGTGTAAGGTGGCGTCAGAGTATTTTTTTAAATGGAGTAAACTACCTACCTTTAACTATTTCTTTAAAGTTATCCAGAGCATCCATTATACTAGTCATTAACTTTTCCATTTGACTAGGGAAATAATCATCATAGCATTCATGGAGTTTCAAAGCAGATATGGATTTGCTAACTGTCAATGTCCGTTCTCTTGTTTTATTCCAGTCATTTAGCAAACCATGCAGTGTATGTATTTGAGTATACACAACTTTCGAGACACCAGGAAGATCTTTATTAGGAGTTGTCAATTCTAAAATAATATTATTACTTATAAGATATGCAAATATACCATCAGAGTTATCTAATATTGGGTTCACCAAATCTTGGATATATAACTACTATGTTACAAACCATTATTCAAGACAAAGTAAATAAATTCTTTTGACATTGCTAAAACTTTAATTTAGTCAATAATTATAAACTTGATCACATAAATATATTTTTACTAAAATACATATCTTTATTTAACATTTTATTTTTACTTGATAAATAATATCATACCTTTTGGAGTAAACTCCACAAAATTTGCAGATTTCTCTGGAGTAGTCGACATTCTTATTTAAATTGCATATCAAATTAATAAATAATTAAATGAAAAATATAATATTCTAGCAAGTGTAAATATAATTATAACCTCAACGTTTTCAAACAAAACAATGTTTAATCAATTCAATTTCATTTTTATTAATTTATCAGAAGCATCTTAAAAAAAATGCAATAATTTAACTAACGCGTACATAATACAGAAAAGACATTTTAAACGTATATTTCTTATAAACCCAGACTGATAATATACACATAATGATGATGATGTACAGCATATATATTTTATGTACAAAGGACACCAAAAAAGACTAAGATGATGTTGGATCAAAATCAACTTAAAATATGATTGAAATTTGGTCAGTAAATTTGATAATACTAATGTGACAATGTATTTTAAATAAACTTTATTTTGGTTTCTCCTTTGTCATTAGCATAGTGTCATGGGTATTTTACCTCGTACCATATATTACCACGATATTGAATTGAAAGTAGAAAGGATGCTTGTTTTCTGATTTCTGAATTGACCGATGCAACATCAACAAGCAATTTACAGATAATAACCTCATTCAGCGTATAAAATATTTAAAATAATAAACTCTAAAACATTATAATATGTCTGGACCTTTGCAAGACGTTGTTGAAGAGGATGCAGCGGACTTACAGTTTCCTAAGGGTATAGTTAAACTAATGAAAGAAATATATAAACCGCCAAAACAACCTATTCTTTGACCAAAAAATTACTAATTGCTATTTTTGCATTATGTGGAAAATAACATAACAACTATTCATTGCAGAATTCGAAAATGCCGAAACATTGTTAATATCAGAAGTAGACATGCTATTAGAACACCGCAAGGCTCAAAACGAATCAGCTGAGGAAGAACAAGAATTTTCAGAAGTATTCATGAAAACCTTGACCTACACCAATATGTTCAAAAAATTCAAGAATAAAGAAACAATAACTGCAGTTCGGAAGTAAGTTGACTTTAATTTAATCCCTAGTAAGAAATTGTGACTGTTGACGCTAAGTAACAAATCTATACCCAGCCAGTTATAGTATATTCAGATTCCTAAACTATCACAGTTTAGTTAATTGATTAAAATCATAGCATTACAGAATTCACAAGGAGTTATTAGATATAGTTTTAACATCAGTTGTATGAAACACTATATAAGCAACCATTCTTCATGTGTCTTTATTTCAGCTTATTACAATCAAAGAAATTGCACAAGTTTGAAGTGGCCAGTTTAGCAAACTTATGTCCTGAGACACCAGAAGAGGCTAAGGCCTTGATACCCTCATTGGAAGGCAGGTTTGAAGATGAGGAACTCAGAATACTCCTTGATGATATACAAACCAAGAGAAGTTTGCAGTACTAAGAGTAAATATAATTTTAAGATCTTAATTTAACTATTTTGATGTACTAGCTTTGGGTAATGTATTTCATGTCTTAGTGATATTATGTGGCATAATGCTTAGAATGTCACAGAATCACCAAATTGAATGATAGTATGATAAATTGATAGTAATTTTTCAAGTTCTAAAAATTCATGATTATATTTAAGGGTATTTTAAGATTAAATATATGAAAAGATTCATTTAGTTTTATTATATATATATTTGTAACTACAATGGATCAATGTATATAATAGTAATATTTTAGCCATTACTTTATCTTAACATACATTTATTTTGAAAACGTTATCCCTCAGACGTTTGTATAAAAATTTGAAAGCCCTATCAAACACAATTTTTACCAATATCCCATGTCATTTCATCTACTGATACATATTGTCGCTGTAGATTGAACCTGGATTCTCCTCTTTTGAATTAATTGTAACTCCATCTGAGCTTTGCTTTTACATGAAGGTTTAATAAAACAACAATTTCAAATCAGTCTGTATATTGGATATGTCTGTAATACAGCAAAATACAATAAAGTGAAAACAGATAAACAAAATAGTTAAGCACATTTTCATCAAACTGAACAATCACTTTAGGAAGTGAAACATATACAATATAATTATGAAAGTAAATCAAGACGATATTGATTTTAGGCACAAGCCTTTTGCTCTGCATCAATGTAAAACTAAGATAATTATAATTCTTTTGGATAAAACCTCAACAATTTCAGTCAAAATCAACAACTTTGTTCATAATACCTTATGAGCTAATTTTGTCGCCTAAACACCTTAACAACTGCTGAACAAAAGGCTTGAGCTCTTCAGAAAACATGTCTGCTAATGTCCATGGGCACTTTTGGTTTATGTTAGTCATTTAAAACTAGTACCGTATCATTAATCGTAAAATTACATTCATATCGTCTAAATTAATTAAAAATAAACTTTAACATCTAGAAACTAATGCCTACTAATCTAGCCAAATTAAATTTATAAAATAACATCCATATCATACATCAATCATACAAAAATATTCTCCATGTACTTTACTCACATCGCGCAATTAAGTAAATTTTCTGCATTTATGTGGATTGATTGACAGAATAACTCACTACTATGGGGTTATATTCTAACATATACAAGAAAAAATACTAGAACCGGAGATGAGATGCTGAGATATTTTATTCTAGCATGCCTTTGGGATACATTAATGCATTTAGAAAGCCAATTAGTAATAATTTCCTTGTAACGGAAGAGCTATCTCAATATCGAAAAATTGAAAATGTAATGTTAATAGCTACAAAATAAATCATACACAGTAAACAATAGTTATTGAATAGGGTATTATTTTGTGGGAGTCTAAACATTTATATGTCTTAAAAAAGCAAAGGATACCAAGTATGGCAAGGCTAATGAAATAAGTGTCAACTAACATCCATAGAACAATTAATTCACATAGATAACATACCTACATTGATATTTATTGCCCAAGCAATACAATCTTCCACTCCAGATTTGCAGTACCATGGATACTGCCTAAAAAGATGGGCGGGTTGCTTTGCATACAGAAATCCAGTTAATAATTGGCTCGGTTTTACTTATAATATGTATTCAAGCATTCCACAATGATGCCAGCTTAGTTTTAATTGCTAATGATTTAAATAAGTATTTGCCAAGTGCCTAAGCTTGAGAATTTGTATGCAGCTATTTCAATAAATTACTTATTAATGATTCATTGAGGTAAACAATTGCTAAACTCATTCTATGATTATGCCACCTGCATGTTACGTCGCTACAAATGAAGCATAGATATAAAGATAGTAATCACAATTGAAATTCGTTTCTGTAAAGGCTCTTATAATCTTTTGAGCAATGTTATCCTATGACCGAAATGTGAGCCACCAAAACAGATCCAACCTTTGAATACCGGATAATCTGCACTAAATAGACAAGTAAAATGTAAGACCTTAAAAAATATCGTAAAATTCAAAAGCAGACCTACCTACACGTTCTCAACCTTTACAAATCAGTCTCCACAGTTTAAACAGTTTTGGCCAATATGAGAACCTCCTATGGTCCATACACAGACTCTTACTAAACTTCTCATAGTCACTAATGTACATGCAACTGCTAAGACGACAAGAAGTTTGGCGAAAGATATGTCCTACCTAAACACTTACAATGACACCAAATATCTATCCCTCACAGTGTATTATAGCTGGGGCATCTGAGATAACAATTACTCAATTTGGGACTAAAACTCTTCAGCCAAAATCACACTATGTTTTGGAATACCACAATCTAAATCACAACATGTATATGATACTATGCAACTACCCAATTAACTTGATCACCCGCATTATATAACTTGTAAAGTTTAAAAGTCAGTCTACTAGTACATTAAGTTTAAAGCTTTCTTCATTTAGGGACCCAATATTACAATACTGCTAATCCGGTTTCTTACATACATTAACAATATTACCAAATGGATAATCATCGACTGGCCAAAATAATAGCATAGTAAAAAATTTATGACATTTGGTCCAATTTAAACTAAGAAGTCAATGAAAATACGCCACTTACTTCAATTATTAGAAACAATTGCAGATAAAATTCATTTTGAGATCATAATGAATACAGTCATGTTCATTTATTAACAAAAAATTACTTTCGTTGTGACCATTTGGCAAACTGATATATACACTAATTTATTTGGTTTTAATTACTTTCCGCAGGCGAAAGATAAAGATATCGGTGATATTTTCCTACTTTGGTCATTCTTTCAGTTTACATTTTCACAATTGACAAAATTTATTATGCTCTTGCCAATCTCGATTAGTGCAATGATGACTCCACATATTCATAAAGACTAAGTTAAATTCTTAATTTAACAACTAATTCCCTAACAAGAGAGTATGAACAATATTATTGTCATATAAACTACGAAACATTATACAATTAAAAATTAAAGAGTTTTAGTGTATTGTGGATTTGTGACTAACTAACAAATGTTCATCACATTTTCACTTCTTATGTATTGTAATGTATATGAGTGTCCTCCACAAATCCACACTACTGTAATACCATTTATATACTTGAAAATTCAGTCGAAATCAATGAGATGGTATATGAAATAGAAGTAATATAATGTAAACTAAAAACCTAAATTACACACAGCAACATTAATAAAAACTATACTTACAACAGAGATGACAAGTAAGTTTCGGTTTATTATCAGATTCTGATATTATTTTTTATAATTGATATAATCAACATGAGAATGAGATTTAATTTCAGCACATAATTGCAAAAAACAAGAATTGGTTTTTCTTCATAGAAAAATATGTTACGGAAATGAAAACCTGAAACTTATAAGTCATCAAGCAACAACTAAAAAAGAACAAATATATAATATAAATCATTTCAATGTACTTGTATGCCCCGGTTCAGCTGAACCTCTCGAAGCAAGTCCCGGATGGCACATCACTGGTGACACTGGTTGCAGCGGCTGGAACGCAGATCCAAGCGAAGGCCGCAGAGTGAATCCTGTTGCAGACGGCTTCATCACTGACACAGTATCTAGGTTTGAATTGTCACCGGATTTCAGGTTCACCTGTAAAGAAGTCAGCGATGCTTCATAAGACTGCATTGGTATTATACATACAACTGTTTATCATCTAAACATACAGTAATGATGTGTAAGAAGGTACTTTTAGTTTGTATTGCATAATATACATGTTTCAAAACTATACATTGCAACTCTGTTGCTCGAGTAAAATCATATTACTACTAGTAACACTATGTGTAGTCAATTTAGAACCATACCAACTAAGCTGACTGAAATTTCATATATTAAATACAGTGATAATAAATTGACATCAATAAAGAACACTACAAATCAAGAGACACTCAATTACTTTGTTATTTACATACATGAAATGGATTCTCACCTTTTCACAACCATCTGGAGGTTCTCTTGCTAAGAAGCGATTAATTTGTGGAGATGTTCCTAATTTTGATCCATCTAAATCTGGAGATGAGCACACACTGCCACCTGTAATGAAATTCCAGTTAAAAAGGCAAATTATAAGAGGGAAATGTAGCATTTCCTATGTAATGCTACATAAGAAAAATTATTAAATCTTTATGACGAATTAAGGTCTTCTTTCATTCAATATATCCACTAAAAAATTCATTTGTCACACTTTCTATAAACTAATAGTTCACCTTAACACCTTTATAATGAATTGGAATTTGTTCTTAATAAATAGGCTAAAATTTTAGGAAAATTTTGAAATATTTTCAAACAATGAATCTAGTTTTACTCAACACAGTATATATTCAAGCAATTATGTACAATTGTAAATAAAAATCTACCTTTTTGAACACTTACTAAGGATCTGGATGGTAGATGGCAGTATAAGCATGCATTGTATTAAGGAAAGTGCTAGATGTATGGAAATTTTAATGCATCTTGCAGTCTATAAACTATTATGCAATTATTGGTGTGCTGTAGACGCTATAATACCATATCACTAAGTCAACTATGGAGGATTATTAAACAGGGTTACACTAGGGGGGCATCATTCAATATTAGTATTGGTTAGAGACCTGTTATTGCAAGTAGTTCTGTGGATCCATCACTTGATAATGATCCCAAAGACGGCGGATCTATTCCCATAATAAAAGAAAGTTAGCAAATTATTGTTATCAATCATTATGTTTTTATGCTACTATAACATTATTATGGTGTATATTATATCATAGATTGAGGTATAAAACGGTTCAAAAAATGCCTATTCATTAGGAGTACACAGTAATTGATTCATGTTGTCATTGTCTTGAAATTATTGAGTTATTAAGTTAATAGTTACTGTAGTAAGGTTCCTAACAAAAAGGAAGCAAGGTCTATAAATAAGTTACCTGAGGAGTGTGCTGTGCTTAGATCATGAGGGGTCTGGGTGTTGACCGACCTCCTCAGAAGATCAGCAAGTGGCGCACGGTGACCTTCAGGAGTTACTTTATCTCTTAATCGATCTAAATGAGGTGTAGGTGTGCCATTCGCAGGCTGAAGGACCAGCCTTTCAATCTCCTGATTTAAGCCTTCAACTGAAGATCTAGCAGCTCTTAATGGAACTGCGCTGGTACCAAATCTAGACCCTGGAACATAAAATTACTAATGTCAACACAGATGTAATACAACAGTAAGAAAGCTTGGAGGTAGGTAAGGTATATAAATTTGTTGATACAATTACTACATTTAATAACACAAACTTAACATGAAATGTGAAAAACACTATACTTTCACTGGCACTTGCTTCTAAAATGAATTCAAATAAAAGTATAAAGTAGGTGTATTAATAACACAAATACTTACAAAATCCAGGACTCATAGAATTGCTATAATCTCCAGGATTTGATGATTTGTGTGTACGTTGTAATCTTGTACGTAGGTAACGATCTAATTTGTCATCATCAGAACACCGTGATGATCTGCCAGATATTCCACCCTCTTCAGTCTGTAATTTAAAATGAAAGATCACCAATCATATCAAACTATGTCTGAACTATAAGATCATGACTTCTGGACATAATATTTACCTGTGTACATTTATCTACTTGTAAATCTTGAAGATAAAAATCCCTGGGCCAATGTCCTCTATTGTATAATGTATCTAAGGAAGCTGTGCGTCTTATTTGAGTACCACCAAATCTGCTTTTCCCTGCAAAGTAAATTAGAACTTAGCTAGGAGGGTCTAATTAATCAACAAACAAATTAACTGATAGAATATGTACCTTTGTAGTTTATTGCTCCTGGACTACGTTGGCCTGACATAGCCTGATCTGGCGAAATCCTTCTCCATAGATTTGTTGGTGAAAGGGTAGGACTATTACCAGCATTCTTCTTAAGATTACCACTCTGCTTCAACACAGACGAAACTGGTAATGTCGCACGCATAGGCCCCTGTTTGCCGACTGGGCAGTCAGACTGTTTCCTGACACGACCCGACATTTTGTAAATAGATTTCCTAAGAAATGAGTAGGGAGTTTCCAAAATCGGATATAAACCACCACCTAACTACGTTGTCAACATTAAATAAAGATGATGTTTCTTTGTGCAGACTCCGTCTCAAAGATTGCCACGAACATTAGTGGATAAAGATTAACATTACTACCTACCTAAAAATAACACGTAATAATTAAGTAATTCATAACTACAATACATTTACGATTCTAATGAAAATTAATCCTTTGTCTAGTCACAATTTTCTCTTGCTAATGGAGTGAGACTAGTCAAGAATCGAAACTATATCCATGATCTTCTAGAGACACACACAAATTCATATTTCAGACAGAACTAATCAATTCTATATTAAATACAAGTTTTGCACTATTTAGTAAGAATATAATTTCATCTTCCCTATAAGAATTGTAGAAACGTTTCACTATGAATTCGCTTTGGCTACTTCAAACAGCTGATTAAAATGTTCAGCCATGTTAAATAAATGGTAAAGCTACATTTACACTGCAGCCTAGTATATACTTAGCATTATTCGTACCAGGTAAAAAAAGCGTTTCATTGATCAAATTTTATAACTTATGAATAAAATCTCAGTTTGTGATGTAGATAAAAATGCACTATATTTCTTCAGAACAGTAATGAACTGGCAGCCTTTATCAATATACCACAGTAGTGGCACACATTATTTGTCCAAACTTTGATAATTACGCTGAAGATGACCGTGGAGTAATTTTTTTCGAGTTTCTGTCTACCCTAAAAAGGAATTTGCAAAACAATGATAAATTTCTGAAACTAATTTAAATATCGTTTTTGATTATTAACAAATAAATTTTCATTCAAGTAAAATTAAAGCTTTTATTACAATTGTAAGCTCTGCATTTCTTCAATAAAGTGAGGCATTTTGGGATATTGTTAACTGATAATACATAAATATAGTTACGCGTTAGCACATAGAAATTAGTAGACTATTGATTGCCACTTAAACGATCCCGAGAAGATATTTTACTCAAAATAATCTCATTACACATTATCCAGTGTTTTTTTGGTGTCCCTATCACAGACCTCTATAACCCTAGATACCGCAAGTGTACGTACTTTGCGTGTCAAAAGGTGTGTCATCAATGATCAACCTTTTGACTGCGTACATTTAGTTCCGTCCCGACCGTCATCGTTGGCGAACGTGAAGCGCTCCTCAGAAAAATGCCTAGTTGTGCCGTAATATCTTGTAAAAATGATTCAAGAAAAGTAAGCCGAGATCATGGAAATATTTCTTTTCACCGGTAAGTAAATTTGTTATTTAATTGTGCGTATTTTATTTATAAATCAATTATTTTATCTTATTCGTGTCTATTACTATGTAAACCACCAAAATACATGTAAATGTGTGCATACTACGTGTTTAAATTACATTGCTGCATTTAGTTCCAAAGGTGTTGTATCAGTTCATATAAAACAAGCAGTGAACACGGAATCGATCGATACTTTCAGTGGTAGTTGCGCTTCGTGGTACAGAGGTTAGAGATCGCGCCACATACGGTGGCAGTTGGAGGCGTCGCCACAGTCGCGTAATTCAGTGTTACCAGTAAACACGCCAAAACTAGCACTCACTGTGCCATACGGCTCGAAACATTATAGGTTTCATTTGTAACGATCTTTGGTTGCAGAGCTATAAACTCAAATAAAACAAATTAATATATCAAAGTCAAAATATGTTTATTATACTATTTCAAACATGATTAATAATTAACGGGACTTATCCTTCTTATTATATATTACATATATTATGTGTTCCTTCACTCTGTCCGCAATAGACCGTTTAGTCTGTTCGACATAGGATTTCCCACAGCTGCAATCAATCTTATACACACCCTTATATCTTATATCATGAGTATAAATCGCGAATCTCTTAAAACTATTATTTCAAACATGGCACTGAGCATTGTCTTTACATATTTTTTACCGAGGTTAGATCAGCGGAGACCCTAGCTTGGAGAAGAACTAACAAGAAACTCCGGAAATCAATTTATTATAATCACCCTTAACAAACATAAAAATTACAAAGAGTGGGCAAAAAACACAACGCTGGTAATACTAAATTTACTTTTCATACAAAATAACACGCAATGGCGGAAACGTCAAATTTAGTTCCAAGTTTGGCTACTGCCACCGTATGTGGCGGGTACTCTATTCTCATTCATCGTACCAAATAGGCAAATAGTGTTGTGCACATGAATCGATTCCAGTTATGGTTGTCGATTCGAATGGATTTCAAAACTACAAATAGGTACTCTAACTGATTAAAATTATAAGAAAATTATGTTTGTAAAATTTGTTCATGTTGTATTTATTTGTTAAGAATTAGAATAACGTAAAGTAAATTTTCATTGCAGGTTTCCAAGCGACCCCTATAACCATAATCTATGGCCTGATCATTATGAATGTTATATCATATGAAAGCTATTTAATTTTTCCGCATTAGGTATTAAAAATTTATCGTACTTATAGTATTAAAAATATGCGTGAAATGCATAGAAAAAAAGGCAAACCGATATTTTTTATAAGAATAGGCAAAATTAAGTAAAAAACAAGAGATAATTTTATTCAAATTACGTTATATTAACACATTCGACACTATTACATGCAATCAAATCAAACTTACGGTGCACTTTCATACAAAAAAACAGTCATAATCCTTGAAAATAGGTGTCGGTAAAATTTACCATCACGAAGTTGCGTACTTTTTTCGGTACTCATACCTCGAACATTTATCTATTTTGTAATATGCTAGCAAGAGCTAATTTTTGTTATACATATATTTCAGAATACACTTAATACAAACATGCAAAAATAATTTAAATATATAGGTCACATTCATACATATATGTCTTCAAAAAGAGACCTAAAATAAGTGTAGAAACAAGACATTTCAAAAGACAACAACCACGGCGATAATTTACGTAATTTGACAAATTAAAATATTGAATTGAAATATTTATTAAATTCTATATTAGACGTTTATGTAAAATAACGTGTTTTCAATATAAAAATATAAAGTTATACTGTACCAAATATGTGCTAGAAACGCTATGACGGTCGGGTAGTCGGGGGGCTATTCTCGCTCATTATAAAAGTCTGAACTAAATAACACTCCAGAAATAAAGAATAACATTTTAAGAAAACAAAATCTTTAAACAATGTTATCACACCGTCTTCACACTTGCGCGTGCTCTTCCATGACCAAAAATAAAATATGCAAAAATGCAAGGTAATCACCAAATACCAACAATATTTGCCAATAAAATTCATAATCCGGGCCAATCATGTATATGAACTTAGCCACTATTGTCATTTACATTAAAGTTAAGCAAAACAGCAAAAAATATTAATAACTCGAAACGAAATGCAAGCTGCATTGAAAGAATCGCCCCCTTCGTACATAAAAAAAAATGATGTCCGCGTCTGTGACGAGCCTGCTCCAGGCATATAATGTATATCATCGTCATTGGAATAAATTTACTCCGTTATCATAATAGATCACTCATTGTTAGAGCCATCAATAGAAAGAGCGATAAATATTACATATTTTTACATTTAAAATATTAAGATATGTGATTAGGAAGATGTAATTTTATAAAATGCAAAATGTAATTTTTGCAATGCACTTACGGAACGAAATTTTGAAAACAAATCTGACCAGCAAAAATAGGCTTTTTGTATATAATGATTGTGACAGAAACATATAAAACATAATAATACATCATAAAATGCCAACCTCATTATGTAAATATCTACTTTTTATAATAAAATCGATAACAAAGTTGCCCTCAAGCAAGAATTGAGGCACCAAAATGATCAATATTTCAAATGATCATAACAATATTTTTTTATTCTGAAGTGTCAAATATAACGATTAAAGAAAGGTGGATTGATGCTACGGGGCAAATTAATTGGTTTTTACAAATTAATTTTTATTATGTTTTTTGGTGAAAAGAATAATTAAATAAGTCTCATTAATTAGATAAGTCACTTGTGTGTACCACTAAGCCAATCATATACCTACTTAATAGTAACTTTAGATTAACTTAAAACTATTTTATATAACATAACAATATCTAACATGAATAAACTTTTCATAATCACATTTGATGTTTTATTTGGCACCAATAATTTGTACTATTATGCGTCGCACTCCGTTGAATCGTTTTGATGCGCGAGTATTTTCCCATCACTAAATCGCCGCTGTGACGTCATAATACCTACGCATATTTCGGCACGCGCGGTTTTCATAGAAATGAGTGCATTTGCGGCATCTAGGGTTATAGAGGTCTGTGGTCCCTATAATACCTAAAAGTCTCAAGGCTCTAGCTTTCTAACGACACACGACTAAGGCTGTGTTCAGACGTGCGCGTTTTCTGCGCGCGCGGATTCAGCGCGCGTCGCGTGTTTTCCCATGAAAATAAACTTTATGTATTTAGCAATAAACCTCAAACTGCTTTAGCGTTTGGGAAAACACGCGACGCGCGCTGAATCCGCGCGCGCAGAAAACGCGCACAAAACGCGCACGTCTGAATACAGCCTAAGAAAAGCTGTATAGTATTTACTCCACTAAAATTACCGTCGTCGTTATGAACAGACGACTACATACTTAAATCCCTTTCGGGGTGGAGGCCTCGGAGATCTCCTAAGTCACTTGTTAGCATAAATATTGAGGTTGTGATGTCATATGGAACATTAGCGACAGGTTAATCGCCCATCGCCCAGTAGATTCCATTCAACCCTAGTGCCCTCCTATGACCTGCCGAGAAGAACGGTAGGCAGTTAGTATTACTTTTTACGTCATAGCTAGCATTTGCAATTTATACAAGTTTATGTATCTTATACGGTGGTGAAAAGTGGGAAGAATGTAGGAATTCAATTAAACACAAACTTTCGTGAATCCATCTATTACATCACTTAAAAATCACCAAATGTACCCATAACAAATCACAAATTATAATGATATAATGCCACAAATTGCCTTGCTTAAATAGCATACATTTAATTGTCTAATGCATTATCAATTCGAAATAATATACAAACAAGAAGGCATAGAAGCATTTGTCTTATGTATATACACAACAAATATGATCACATAAATCACTGTTTTTAATTGATAAACGAGAAGCTACAGTATTTATCATGAACACCAAGATATAAATTCTGTATTGTTTTTATTTGAATTTTATTTTTAATTAACCTGTGAAAATGTGACGTAAAGTTAAGTTTAGTTCTGCAAATCTCTAAGAGAATTTGAAGTCTGCATGTAATTTATAATCATGTTAATTTTCTTACTCAAAGAAAATATGTCTAGATATTTTGAGTTGAAAAGCAAGCAAACCTAAATTACTATTTTCTGCATGTGTAATCTTTTAATCAATAGCTATTTTATAATGAAAATTTAATTCCCTTATATTTAATATTTTATGTATATTCAGTTCGAGGAATACAAATTATTGTAATAAATTTACTACAATTTATTTACAATACTATTCCAGAAAAATTATATTGTTTGGTGTTTTAAAACAAGCACAAAAACAGAGTTTTATATTTCACCACTCTGCAAGGCTTTTATATTTAACATAAAATTTTATGAATGTTTGGGTAATTAAAATAAAAACTATAACATAATAAAACAAAAATAGTGCCTCTCTACCATATTATATCACAACGATTTATAATAAAATACATTGATTGAACTCAATGATTTTTAAATAAAATTATTACACCAACTTCATTATTATTAGGCCTGGTGGGATAGCAATTGAATGAACGTTCTATCTTAACATGTATGTATATAAATGAACTAACTTTTATTTATTTGGCCTTCATTTGATTATTTAAGTGCTAATCTCACACTGAACCTATTAAATAATCAACTCTATACTTTTCATACTACTAATAAGCAATTAAATAACATTGTGTATCAATTTCAAACATTTTCATACTTAGGAAAACAAACTATTGTATATATTTTCGTTGGTTATACAACCACCTCGTACATGTAAAGTGTTCAGTATGTTATTAGCATTATATAGACAACTAAGACTCGTCCATGGAACTAGAACCTGCGAATTCTTTCTTCTTTTCGGCAATCCAAGCTTGAATTCTCTCTTTCAGTTCTGTGTTCGATTTCACTTGGTCCATGGACAGCGGCGATCGGTTGAAGGGGTCTGTCTGATCGCTTAGTAAGTGCCTGTGAAATATAAGATAGATTTTATTTATACAGTTAATTAAGATTTCATTAAATAAAGGCAAAAACCTGAACCAGGTTTTTTACGTTTTTCATCCTTTTTGGAGCAGATATAACTTCGAAGATGTCAGACTCTTGATAGCTTTGGTATGGAATATTAATAAGAGGTTGCATCTCCCAACAGATCCCACCGATCTCCTCCTATAAGACATGCCAGGACGTAATGTAGCTAATAAGCATTCTTGTTAAGTCCCGCCTATTATACAATTTTAATGTCTAGCTTATATCTTATTATATATTAAATATCTTAGCGTATTTTCAACATAACATTTTATACCTAGCTATAGTAGTCCGGTCGACCGTAGTCCTCGAACTGGGCAGTATGACTGGATCCATCATCACGGTACTCATGATGGGGTCTAAGAATTCCTCAGGGGCATTGGCCATTAGTTCTTCATCCTGTTTTCTTTGAGCCGCGTGGGCTGACACTCGTGATGCTACTTCTTGGAGAGAGGATATGAGGCCTCCGCCACCGATGCGTACTGGAAATAATAGTATTGGTTTAGTTGGTAGTACTTTAAGCAGTGAACTGGGTTGTGGGTTTTATGTAGTTCTGGGAGGGTAGTATCCTTACATACATTGACACCTAAGGACAAACAATAAGGACACTCCACTATGTTATACTATATGTGAGCAATCAACAAAGACCTCGGACTGATAATTGCATTAGGATTAAATACGAGTTATCGTAAATAAAGTTATATACAACTACTGCCATTTAAGGAATATGTGTGTGTGGTAGATTTATTTTTATACTAAGACAAAAAATAATTAAAAACCTGAATGTATTATATGATATATAAGACTTGAAAAATAGATTTTTTAATTATTAACCCAAACCTACACTAAACCTTACCTAGAACGTCTTCAGCCAGCGTGAACAGCTGTGGCGAATAGGACCTGCCATCGTTGGAGACGGCGGAACAAAACGCCTCGTTCTTGCCCAACTCCACGTACATTCGGCAGATGTCCAGCACTGAACTGGCTGGGTCGAATTCGTACTCTTTCATGTCTTTTACCTACAAATGAATCGTGAATAAATGTCTGTTATGTACGGTATGTAATGTTTTTCAATGTGGTATGGTCTAACTAAAATTGACAGAAAAGGTATTGTACGTAATGACCTGCCTTTTCAAATATAAAATGATGCAAGTTATAGGTGTTAAATATTGCAATTAATTATGAAACAACCATTTCATTTCACAAAAAGCAGATTAAATCCAAATTATTATGTATAACATCTTTCATTTATTAAAATTTCTGTTTTAAACAAGTTATATTAGAGAGGCAGAAAGTGATCATAGAAACACCACTTTTTCGCTACATCACTACATAGTATAAAACAAGGTCGCTTTCTCTGTCCCTATGTCCCTTTGTATGCTTAAATCTTTGAAACTACGCAACGCATGTTTCCTTTAGTAGATAGAGTGATTCAAGAGGAAGGTTTATATGTATAATAACATCTATTAAATAGTGGAGTAGGCTATATATTTTATACCCGTGCGAAGCCGGAGCGGGTCGCTAGTGCATATTATATCTACAACTTAACCAACTCACCTTTAAATTCTTTTTATTAGGTCCCACAAGGTGCAACAGAAAATAATTGAGCATGGACGCGATCCGTTCCACCAGAGTCGGGTGACAAAAGACGTAGGGCGCGTGAGCCGTCAATTTCACTAACGTCCTAATAGTGTGGCGGCCCAGAATGTTGTCGAAGCGGGCCAACATGCCTATGTGGGATAAATTCGCTATATTCTGCTCGCGTTCTTGCACGGGTAGGGATGCCCATTCGCCGGATTGTCTGTTGGAAAACAATTGACAGGTTCAATTATCAAGCTGTACAAGTCCTTTTTTCGTTTCATTTCTTAGGTGACGATTTAAGGACAAGAGGAATTTTGAATCGAATAGCAGCAAATTACATAACACAACAATATTGTTTGAAAGGATATTGTTATAATAATCTAATTTAGTCAATGGAGACACGAATTACGATCTCCCTGTGCTGACTATCTCGTCGTGATAATGGACTCTCTAACTTCGTTATTGCAAAAATAGAGTCACAAAACTCTACATGACTATACCACAAATACATAATGTACATTATAAAGAACGAAGTTCCGTAATAAAAGTTTTGAACTTACTGCGCAGTCTGCATAGTCCTGATTTGCGCCATGTTGCCAAGCGCCTCGTCAAGTAGGAATATAGCATCGTTCATGAGCAGATTCACGAAGCGAAGGAAAATAGGAGGATGTACGGCTTCCATGTTCGCCTCTGCTTCCTTTGCCAATCGTCTGAAATATAAGTAAATACATATACTCACTTCCTTCAACCTCTTTTGAGGGTGAATTTAATGTATTCACAATTTCCTCAGTCACAGTAGCGTTAATATTGTAGCTGTAAAGTAGTCAAAAATACCACATAACATCCGCATTGTCATTTTCATAGTACTTTTTAGAGGCTGTCAAAATTATGGTTATATTTCCCATTCAGGGTAGTTACATGGTAGTTAAAATACAATTTGAACTTACAGGTATATCTAGTTCATCCAACTCCAGTTGAATCACGACAGTTAAATACTGTATAACGAACACAATACACGTAATTTATAAGTATACTTACGTAAACACATTCTTATGTTCTTCATAGTTCCATAGGAAATCCATGACTAAGTACATGGGTCGTCTGTAGTTGAATTTCTGTTCAAATTGTACGCTTTGGCCAGTCATTTCTATGCCCACGAACACGTCAAGAAGGCACGGCACCAACTAAAAGAAAAAATAAGCAACTAGGCGTAAACATCGCATAATATTAAATTTGTGGGGAAAATATGATATAAGTATAGGATTTAGGTAAATTTCATCAGTTTCAATATATGTAAGACTACAATTATTCCTAGCGGGGTAATGAAAAGGTTCGCGTGTCCATCTCAATTATTACAATTGCGTCATCGAACAAATATGCTTAAAATCGTAATAATATTTTTATAAACATACTATCTTCGTGGTCAAATTTACTATTACTACCAGGATTGCGATTGTTTAAAATAACGGTGGCATGTTTGTCAAGCGATGAATAAATTCAATTCATATCTGAGACTTAGTCGCACATTATATAATTTTATTTAAAATTTCTGATCCCTACAGGACTCCTTACCTCTAGTTTATGTGGATGCTCCTTGAACAGTTGTTCTCTGTAAAAAGCACCAAGACTTGACAACGGCTGCTGATCGTCTGGATGGTGAGGCAACATTGCTTCCAAGCACTCCGCTAAACGAGCCCTGAAATATAAGTACTCAGTAAATGGAAAAGAGTGATATAGATGTGCTGTTTTTCTACATCTTAGCGGACCTTGTGATTGACTATTGATACTCATTAAATTCAAAGGAACATAATCGAATGGATAACAAAAAGGGATACTGCTATGTGCACCATAAATATACAATCGTAAAGCAAATTTAAGATTTGAAACTATAGCAATACCTAATGGTGTTATTTAGTAGTAATCAATCTACATATCTTCCATATAAAGTTATTAGTGCCTTGATGTACCTATTTATAAAAACAAGTCTCATATTTACCTCAAATGTGGATTATAAGTCCTGCCAGAATCACCCATAAACGTGAGGACCAGTGTCAGGACAGGCTCCAACAGACCAGCTCGATCAGTCTCTTCCGATACTGGAGTTATAGTACGCCGAGACATCGTTATTAGCACTACTATATTTTCTAGAACGAACTCTGGAATACACCTGAAATTATAGTAATGATATGTGGCATATATTATAACGTATCAGATTATAAATAATATTTATGCAAAGAAGAATAATGCCTGATTGCGAGGTGAAGCTAATTTGCTATCGAAATTATAGTACATTCTCAATACATAATATAAAATGCTACATTTTTTCAATATGGATCCTATTTAAGTCCAGCAATATATTTATCATCATCTATATCCCAGAAAACTTCAACACTATAATTAGGGAAACTAACTTTAATTTTTATCATTAAGACAATGAACAATACTCTTAATTTCAAAGTAACATATTATTATATTTTATATTAGTTACCTCAATGTTTCGGGCGGGGGCGTCCTATTAGCTAAATTAACTTCTATCATTTCTTGCGGCGCGTAGCTGGCTTGTGGCGTCTCGAAGTCGGGTCGGGTGGCCACTTGCACCAACCAGTTGCAGGTCATCGCTTGGAAGCGGTGGAGGTTCATCAGCATGTTCTCTTCCACTAAGGCGCAGCGGAGGCTTACGAATCTAGTAGACGGATGAGGGTGATAGGTTAACTAAACTTGCTTACATTATATAAACTTTTTTCGATAAGCTTTTGGACTTTATTAATCATAGTAGAAGATAAACACACTTTATTATGGAAAAAATAATGAATATCGTATATTAATAAAAATAACATATGAGCAAAAGAATACCCACGATCTACTTTAAAACTTTATCAGATGAAGTAGATCTTTAAGTCCTTTTTATCAAATTTAAAACTGAGATGTTTTTCGTTTCTATCATTTCGGATTCATTAACTTATATTGATTGGTTCATGAGTAGTGTATAAACATTGGCCAGTGACAAACCTAATCATAAGTTGTTGCACGCGCTGTCGCATCAATTCCAAAACGTTGACAGCCGATGCCGCCGTAGCGTCTGCGAGACCACGCTGCGCTCTACCTAAGTCTTGGCCGGCCCTCCAAAGCTTCTCTGCACATACTCGCACACCTAAAAGAAACAAGAAAAAGCCTTAAATACTGCTTAATTGCACTATAAACTATACATAATATCTGTATTACGTCTTTGACTTGTGGGATACCGTGATACAAACATCTCCCTACAACACTTTCAGTATCAGTTCGTTAATACGTTTTGAATTAAATTTCATCGTAGTTGGTGCATTGTCAAAAAGTATATTCTTCAATAAGTAAAGAATATTACTACTACTTGTTGCAAAATATTAAAAGGAAAATGTGTTATAACAAGTTTATGTACAAAAATGCCGATGAGGATATAAGAAACTTATACAACTTTCGGCAATATATTCAATATACTACCCTACCATACATACCTAAATCAATGCACTTGTGCGTCATATAAAAGCACTCTGTGACGAAGTTGTAAGTCTCTGCCGTAGGCCGCTTCAGTGTGACCCCATTCGGGCCCTCGCGGGGCGGCAGTAGGCACGTTTCACTGTACAAACACTCTAAGTGGACCGACTTAGCTTTGCTTTCGTCAGGCTGGGGAATAAAGAGATAATATTTTAACTTAGATGTTATGCAAAGGGGATTTAGGTCGGTGATTGGTACTATAGCTTCGATAATAGTAGATAGAGATTCTAGGTTTCATTCTCTTATGAACTGTATACACAAGGAAGAATGAGCTTGCAAAGAAACCTAATACGAAATCATGTTTTTCTATCCCTTGTAAAGAGAACGACATTTTGGATATATAATGTCTCTTTAGTTACTAACGTCACAACTAACATGGAACTAAGAGTTGTAAAAAGCTTGTATCAGAGGAATTTAGGAAGGTGACGATGAAGCTTTATTGACCAGAATCGGTCCAGTATCGTACCTATGTCGTTGGGAAGTATAGGCCTGAATAACATATAAGTATAAATATAACTTACAGTAACAGCACCATAGGTGGGATCTATCTTCAGTGACTTTGGATCGTTAGGCGTCGAACAGAATGGTTGGCACAGCTGCAATAACACTGCTCCTAAGTTAATTATGAAACCGTCAGAAACACAGCTCAATGTTGCTGGATTCAATTCACCTGCCTGGAACAAAATTATCAATTTTATAGGTATCCTAGTTTCCAAGAATAGACTATTTAGTTGAATCTTGATATTATAACTAAGTAATCACAACCTGCTGAGTTGATCAGCTAGTGATGTAGAGACATGTGAAAAGGAATATTTACATCAATAACATTAACTGCACTTTTATGACAAAATGATATTTTTTCTAAGGAACATGAAATAATATCTTTGTGATAATACCAAATTGATTGATCAAACGTATTTATTTTATGGTTAATGTGTGTTAGTAAGTCAAAAGAAATTTATCAGGTTCATTCAAGGTGTTAATCAATAGTCTCTGCTATCTCTTTGAGAAATAAAGGCACCAGTGTGTATGCGTGTGTACAAACATGTTACCTGAACAGTCCATAGTTTCCCTCTTGCAATGTTAGCAGTGAGACATCTACCAATCCATTTAAGGGTCCTGTCTCTCATTTGAGGACCCCCTTTCAATAGTGTGAGGAAGATTTTGTGCATATTACTACATAAATGGCTTGTTGCATTCCATATAGACATTTCCATTAAGTTTATAGCCGCCTGAAAAACAAACAGAGTAAAATATGTTATGTTGCTTAAAAGATACCTGGCAATATGTTAGTAATATCATGATATGAAATTAGACAATTTGCAGGTAGACACAGCTAAATGTAAGGGTTTATTATCAATAATCACATTTTAAATACAATTCATAATTTTAACATTGTGGACTGTGGTAACATTGTCATGAAATATTTATGATAGACATTGAATATTTGGCTAGCTCATCACCCCATATATGCTAATAAATCCAAATTTCTTAGTTGCCTCAAGATGCTGGTAAGAAAGACATTATTCTATTTAGATCTTCAACTAGCATGAGACAATATACACTAAAATTTAACCCTAATTAGCAAACATTTTAGAATAATTTTATAAAATAACACACACCGAGTCTGTGGGATTCTCAAAAAATTCATGTCCCGATGTTGCAGTTCTTGGCAGCACAGATAAACTCAGTAAACCTCCCAAAACCGAGTCTTGGTACGCCCGACCATTGGTATGAACTATCGGTTCACAGGATTCCATTAATATCATTGCTAGGTTGGGATGACCTATAAATATGAATCAAAGGTATAATATAGATATGGTATAATGTTATAGAATTACAGATTTTTACAATAAAACTATTACTTCACAAAAATATTTACAATTGCAAACTAGGATGTTTAACTTCTACATGTTATTATCACTGTAAAAAGGTTATGAATCATTTGGGTTTGTTGCATTTGGTGACAAACTGATTTTACGTTAGAACTGCTAGTGGGCAATGTTGATATATAATATTAATAAACATAAAAGTAAATGATGAAGATATTTATAATAAGTATAATTTTTCTGCAGTCATAAGTAAGGGGTCCAGTTCAATAAATAACGAAATTTTAGGATGAGTTAACAAGCTGCCGTTTAAATTTATAGATTTTTTGTGAAAAATTGTTTTTGGGTTTTTAGGAAAGATAAATTTGTCGATGCACAAAATGTTGCTCTATGAAAGACAAATGTCAGAATAGTATAGTTACTTTAAATTACAGTCACAATATGTTTCATATTTTATTCTTACTTACTTGCAAACAGATGTACAGCTGGTAGCACATACATTGGAAGGTTTATTAAATTAGATTTATGAATGTCTAGGTATATCCGCCTTAGAACAGGCATCATTGTTGATTTGAGCTGTAATTGCACATCTTCACTTTCTGTAAAACAAAGAGCACAATTTAGGAATTGTTATTACAAAGTATAAATCAAACAAGATCCAGCAATAGCATAAAACGAGTTTTGTATTAGAAATACTTTTGATAAATCTATGTCATAGTATTTTTTGTATATATTTTTTCTTCCTTCCCATTAATTTGAATTTTCTAGTTGAATTTTTTTCATGTTGAGTTCTTCTGTTTGGGCATTCATTACCTAAATGTACATGTGTTGATTAATTACACATTTTAGTAAGCATCTATTTTGTTAAGAAATGTATAACTATTTAAACATATTACCATCAGAAACAAAGGCTTGTACCACATCCATAAAAAAGGTATGACTTTGTGGATCCACATGCTGCAACAATTCTTTGAGTTGAATAGAGAAATCTTGATCTTCAAACAATGCTGGCTGTTTTAGGGCAGTAACTGCATTACGGAATATTAACTCACGCATTTTCTTTAAAGCATTTTGTATACTGATGTCACTTGTCTGATTATAACTCTGTATATTTAGCATAGAATTAAAAAGGTAGGGAAAGACTTTTTTTTCTACAATGTGTTCTTTGTAATTTTTAACAGTTTTTGGAATCACTGCATTTTCAACAGTTGATAGAAGCAATCTTTCAAATAATGCCTGTTCCAATAATTCTAAATCTATATATTTATTAGGTAATGTAGACTCCGCTAATTCTTCCAAATAAACTAATTGTTTATCTGTTTCACCATCTACTGAAAGAGGATTTATAGTAAAGTAAAATACATTCTCTATAACGTTGTTGATTGCTTCCTCCTCTTTACCCTCTTGTTTTCCACTAATATTGGTAGAACATGGTGTTTCATCGCGAACTATAAGGTCAGCAAATGGATTATTGGAATCAGACATTCTTACAATGGTGTTATCACAGCTGCTGATTTATATAAAATTTAATGAGACAAATAAATCAACATAATTTGACTATTTGGAAAATGTTATGATCCCGAATAGCCTTAAAATGTTTTAACACATCACATAACTGAAACTGCTTGTTACAAGTATGATGATGTTTTTATCTAATTTGAAAATCCGAGAATTAAACTCAAACATCAAGATAAATATTTTTAGTTCAAGCAAAGAAAATATGAAATGTAATGTTTTGAGGTTTCCTTCTGTATGACAGTTTTATGATTATGACAAATGACAAGCAACGTCAGCGTTGGACGTCAATATTAGGTAGAGATCCCGCCACATAAGGTGGCAGTAGCCAAACTTGGAACTAAATTTGACGTTACCGCCATTGCGTGTTATTTTGTATGAAAGGTAAATTTAGTATTACCAGCGTTGTGTTTTTTGCCCACTCTTTGTAATTTTTATGTTTGTTAAGGGTGATTATAATAAATTGATTTCCGGAGTTTCTTGTTAGTTCTTCTCCAAGCTAGGGTCTCCGCTGATCTAACCTCGGTAAAAAATATGTAAAGACAATGCTCAGTGCCATGTTTGAAATAATAGTTTTAAGAGATTCGCGATTTATACTCATGATATAAGATATAAGGGTGTGTATAAGATTGATTGCAGCTGTGGGAAATCCTACGTCGAACACACTAAACGGTCTATTGCGGACAAAGTGAAGGAACACATAATATATGTAATATATAATAAGAAGGATAAGTCCCGTTAATTATTAATCATGTTTGAAATAGTTTAATAAACATATTTTGACTTTGATATATTAATTTGTTTTATTTGAGTTTATAGCTCTGCAACCAAAGACCGTTACAAATGAAACCTATAATGTATCGAGCCGTATGGCACAGTGAGTGCTAGTTTTGGCGTGTTTACTGGTAACACTGAATTACTCGACTGTGGCGACGCCTCCAACTGCCACCTTATGTGGCGGGATCTCTAGGTACTTTTTTTTTATGTTACGCTTTAGATAAATATAGTGATATTATTTTGAAAAGTTTTTTCTTTGGTTTAGAAAATAGGGATACGTGATCTATGCCTTTCCTCTGTAGGAAGACGGGCGTCACGTGTATACGTTTATATAAAAAATATTTTCAAATCTTCTGTTATATTTACCTATTTACTTAATTCCTGTTATTCTTAAGCAGGGACATAGGACTCGAAGTATGCTATTCCATTGTGAAAGATCTCGATTACTGTCCAGTATGTTGAAAAAGTAAAGGACTAAAGTTTTTAAATACTGCTGGGGATTTCGAAGGTGGTAGGTTGGTAGCTATGCCATACTATAAATAAGTACATTGTATGCAAAAGATATTTTTTCATTTATACATTCAAAATTATAATATTTAGTAAGTCATAGAATGTAGTATATTAATAGCAAACTAATAAGTAACTATTATGTAATTATTATCGCTATACAGCAAAAGTTTTTGGTAGCGTATCATGACATACTATTTGTCTAAGCTAACTAATTGACTGTCTATCTGGTGAAACACGATCGGTAAAACATACTAAGCAAGGGAGAGTTGTGAAAATTATGCATCTATTTTATTGAAATGCCTTACTTTATAATTTTCATTATAAATGAGCAATATGTTATTTTAGTATTCAGCGAAATTTCAATACATTGCTATATTTATTCTCGAATGCAAATTATACTCTGGTAACATTTTCTTATTTCTATAAACAAGTTAAATACTAATTATTGTATATTACGTTTGCTATATAATATGTACTTAGGATTAAAACATGTTTATTAAAACAACTTTTGATAATTATATTTAATGTAATAATAATATAGTGTTTCTAAGATACTTTTTATCGATCTACAGGATATGACGACATATTTTGTGCAGTGGCGCCGTTAGAAGGTCGTGTTCTTATTTAGAACTAAATCTATAGCATTTTTGATTTCTCGCTCTCGCACGCCTCGACTGTCCGCCATTGTGTGAATCAATCACTAGTCATCGTCTGAAATCATTTCTGCGTTTTATCATCAATGCAGCAAAAGCTAATGCTATGAAAACTTTTTATGGCGTTTAGTAATCTATAGTGAACTGTTTTTCTAATGTAAGAATGGTAACAATTTGATTTACTTGATAGGTATTCATGATGCGTGACCCCTATTACATATTAACACAAAGTGAATTACTTCATTAGCTGATTTATTTCAGCATTGTGCTTCAATATCTACACATTTGCGGGTAAATTATTTAACAAGACACGTTTCTAACGTGCCCAATGTGATTATTTCGAGCTATATTCATCTGGACCAAAATGGCGGATGAAATTCCCATTCTAAATTGATTCTAAAATAATTTTCATTCCCTATTCATATTGCATGATATATCGTAGGATAATTCCAGAAGCAGGAGTTTACTTATGATTATTGCTTATGTGCATTCAAGGATATTAACATGATAAGGTAGGTAATAAGGCTCGTCATCGGTGATGGAATATTTTGTATTTTGAGCATTTTAGCGTGTGCAATTCTACGAATAGTAGGTACGTATGTAAGTTAATTATAGTTTTCTTAGTTGCAGTTCAAGATTCTTATCTTGATCTGTAAATACCTAATACTTTTCGTATTTCAAAAGGTTAGGAATATGTTTAACACAAAGACCCTTATTAGTGTGCGTGTGTTTAACTTGTAGGTATACGTGTGTGTAAACGGTAAAAGTATTTTTATAACAGCCCACTGGTGTAGTTTGACCCCGTTCGAAACTAGTGATTTTACTAATTTCTCGTATTTTTTTAAGCTTGATCTTAAAAGTTCTAGTTGGTCATATTCGTAGAAACCAAAGCTTGGCTAATTAGCTCTTATTCGACATTACTTATAACACTTAAGAACTGTTTTATAATCTTTTCTTTTAACAGAACATAAGTGGTCAACTTATTGATTACGCACAGATAGGTATTTTCGTCGTGCAAGATAGTAATGAAATTGATTTATAGTATAATGCTGAAATTATACTTGTAGCGTTTCAGTAGGTATACTCTTAATTATTTTGCATTATTTTCCTAAATCGGTAGGTAATGTATCATTATAAAATATGGTGACTAAATTTCGTTAGTAGGTTATTAAAAATACAATATTCGTAATACCAATAAAAAGTTATAGTAACGCAACTGCGTAAATCTAATCTAGTGAAATATTTAGAAAATCCGCTATTTGATTCGATCCTCAATACGGTTTACCATTCAAGTTGAATCACTTGGTTTTGTTTTGAAGACAAAATTAATTTTATCGGGTTAATTGACCTGACGCCATGTTGGATTGTTTTTGTGCGCATTTAGTGAAGTGGGGAGGGACGTAACAATGATAAACTATGGACTGTGACGTATTGCAGTTACGGTATTTATTTTGCTTCATGTATTTGAAGTGCCTTGAAAAGGTGTTATGGCCGCTTGTTTTTATACATTTTATTCTAATTTTACATGTAGGTATTCAGTTTAAAAAATGAAATCATTGTAAAGTATAAAACTTTTCGGTTTATTGTTTCAATAAGACTTCATGGCTATAATTATTATCTATAATTCTAGTAGTAATTTGAAAAAATGAAATGTTACGTTTTTATTTTACTTTTACTAGGGGATATTTCATTAGTCAATTGTTAAGACATTTGTAAAGTGCATATTTGAGAGTAATTATAATTATTAACGATGTTGCGTTAAATGTTTACCCGATAAAGATTAGTGATTAGCATTGATGTAATAGGGGTCATAATTTTAATAATGAATTAACACATTATTTGCATATTATATAAAACAACTTAAAGTATCGGAGTTTTCTTATGTACACTGAAACGAAATTGCATTTTATATGCTATCTGGTAAAAAGTGGGTTAGTTGATACCACAAGGCACTTTGAAATCGCGGAGGTGGATATGCGTACTTCTGGACTGCCCTGTAATGTATACTGGTGGTTATGGGTATTTAATAAGTATTTAATGTTATGTATTGTCCAATATATTTTGTAGGAACTCTAATCCTAATGGTTCAATCAATGGACCAGTAACTATCATTAATAATGATTAGTCTCAAATTACTTAGTGCACAGAATATAATTAAAACAGTGCAATTAAATAGTTCAAATAATATTAATCTCATTAAAAATACATTGCCAAATGCAGAGTTCTTATATTATAGATAACAGTGTTAAAATCCAGTCCATTTCACTCCCATTAAGTAATAGAATGTTACTTATTTACGACTATATTTTAATCGATATTATGATTAAAATCGAGTTCTACTAGCTTTCAAACATAAACTTACTTCTGACTACCCAACCAGAAAAATCAACATTATAATTAAAAATTAAAATGTTTACTTGTATATTTCCAGTAAGTCAGTCAATATGACAGAAGAGGTGGCGAATGTAGAAGATTTGGAAGATGGAGAGATTGAGAGTGATGGAGAAGAAGTTGTAGAACATGTTGAAGCCAAAGCACCGCCAGAAGAAATCGCTGACCAACCAAAAGAGGGGCCAGGCCACGATGACTTTGAAACTGAAGAAATGTACTATAGTAAGTCAGGTAAGAAGAAAAAGTCTAAAAGCTACAAAGCAGAACAAAAATCAAAAAGTAAGAAAAGTCGCAAGCTGAGTCCCCAAGAAGATGATTTTGCGGGAACAGTCGAAAAGGCCATCAGAAAAGCTATGAATAAAAACGACGCTGATGATATACACAGCAATGAAGGGAAACGTAAGAGTAAGAAAAGAAAAAAGCATGAGAATAATGAAGTTCTCAACAAAAAGCGCAAAAAAACTGAATATAGCGATGAAATGGATGAGAATGAAATGATGTGTGTTAGAGGGGCATCGCCTGTGCAGAAACGGTCTCCTACGAATAGTTTTCACGAAGATGATAGAGATTCTTACGCATCGGATAGTAGTCACGATTCAAGAGAACATAATCACCATTCTCGTCAGCAAAAGAGACGTCGACCACCGCAACGTGATAGGAAAAATAATGTTATGAAGAATGATCGAGATCGCCGCAAAGGAGCTCATCCGATGCAAGATCCCGACGGTATCTGTTTGTATTATATGCAAGGCAAGTGCCACAAAGGCGATGATTGTATGTACTCGCATAACGCTGAACCTCCTCGCAAAATGGAATTATGCAAATTCTACCTTATGGACTGTTGTGCTAAAAGGGATAAATGCTTATATATGCACTCAGATTTTCCCTGTAAATATTACCATACCGGTCTTCCATGTATTTTCAAAGACGATTGTAAGTTTGCTCATGGTAAACCTCTATCTGACAACCTTAAGAACATTTTACTGAAGCACATAGAATCTGCTCCTAAAGAGATATTAGGGGATTTTCCAAGGCTAAATCGTGAAGGTGCTATGAAAATGATTCAAACCACACAAATGAAACTTATGCAGCAATATCCAAATGAAAATGTTGAGCCTGAAATTCCGTCATTGTTCGATTTGAACATACCTAAACCTCATGGGAACTTAGATGAGTCATCCATGCATCAATATATTAACGATAAGCACAATAAAATATCTCCAAAGATAAGACAGTCAAGATGGCAAAATGATGACTCTCAGCCAAATAATACTCAACCTGGCGGTATGATATTCACTAATGCCAATGTCCTTAGTATTAAAAATTTAACTGGTGTCTTATCACCTCGTCAGATAAACGATTTAACCAAAATGGGAATAGAGAATTTGGATCAGCTGGGTCAATTAACTGTCCTACAATTAAATAGTATAGGTATTTCCCTAAAACAAATAACTGAAATTCAGTTAAACACCATGAACATTCAAAAGTTAGGTTTGATAAATAATGTTGATCAGCAACCGCCATCTTTCCTTGGTAATGCCAACCAGGATTTAGATTTAAGAGTCCCACCCGTGGTACCCATGTCAAATGCGTCAATAGGATCGGCAGAATTACCAGAAAAGGATATTGATATGAGGTTTCAATCTGGATCCCTCATTAAAAAGGACAACCTTGAAAATCCTGAAAATGATCAAACAAATAACAAAGATGCCATCGATATTGACCAATACACAAAAGACGCTTTAAAATTTGCGTTGAAAGAAAAAGAAAATATAGAAATGGCAAGTGATAATATAGAGAAACCTTTAATAACTTCAAAAGACGTAGATCATAGAGTTCTTCCATTTGCAGATGACGAAAAGACTTTAGACCGTAATGTACCGAATATAATCAAAAAAGATACCGATACTGATATAAGGTTCCTTCAACCTGAACCTATATTTAAAAGCTCTGAGAAAAGGTCAGTTAGGCGGTCAACCACTGATGACGAAGACAACAATCTGTGTATAGACGAAAAGTGGTACTCTAGTGACGAAGAGAAAAACCCAAAGAAGAAGTCACCAATGCAGTCGCCGTCCGTTCCTTCTCCTCCCACAACACCAAAGCCCCATGTCATAGAACCTGCTACAGTGCTGCGAAACCTCGGCGATCTCTCTAAAATTGATATAAGTGAAGAGGTCAGTAGGTTACTGAATACCATGAAAAGTAATCTACACGAGCCAAAAGAGCCAGCTACCAGTGAGATAACAAATAGCCGTGATCCTAGAGGTAAGTCATCGCCGGAACACAAGCTTAGCAGCGATAAAAAAGAGAAAAAGTCAACACGTGTCTCTATTTACGAATGTGTTGACGGCGAACCTACTGACGGACGACGCAGGACTGACGTCGATCTTCGTAAATCAGATTTTATTCCAGCATTCGTTGACACGGATTTAAGACAAAGTGCCACTGGTGATGTTGATTTTAGGTTAGGTTTACCGTTCAAACCTTTGCCAAATTATACACCGGCCTCTGAAATAGATGGGTCTATTAATAGTCATCCGCCTATTGAGTATAGATTGATAGCAATAGACATACCTAGACCAGATTACACCGATATCAAAAACAGTACGGCTAAGTCACAAGCATTAGCAGATCCAAGGCTCAGGAAAGTGTTCAGGTTATCGATTGAAGAATCAGGTAGTGATAGTGAAAAACCGACGACTAAGGTGGCCGCCGTGAGTGCGCCTAGGGCTGATCCTCGAAGAAAACCAAAGGACACCGAAGTTAATACTAATGAATCTAAAGCGGCGTCGCTCGATTTGCAAGTAGTCATTCAGAATTCAGATTGGTATAAGGATTTAAGTTCAACTCAAAAAATATTTGTCAATCAACAAATTGCAACCGTTACTGCTATGATAAAAATGTTTAATCAGGATAAAACACCGGGGAAAGTATTCGATCTTGCGCCCATCCAAAGCAATTCAATTTTAGTTAGTATTTTTACAAATTTAGGTGTCTCTTTGGGCGAAAATGGTGAATTTAGTTATCTGCCTAAACCCAAAGAAGCTTTGTTAAAAACTCCAGTGGGATTCAATCAAACACCTAATCCATTTATGATGAATCCTAATAATATTGATGGCCCTAATATGAACATGATGCCCCCCGTCATGAACATGGGAGGCCCGGGGTCCATGAACAACATGAATATGAACATGCCAGGGTTCAATCCTAACTTCCCCGACCCGCGATCAGGCAACGCTCCTACGCCCGGTCTACTGGGCATTGCGCCTAACATTCCTCATAACTACAACCCTGGATATGGCGGGCCCAACAATTACGGAGGGCATAATATGCACTTCAACGGCCCTCACAATGATTTTAACATGGATGGCGATCAAAACTATAATAGGTATCCGAATAGGGGAGGACATAATCGAGGTAGGGGAAATGAAAGGTGGAATCGTGGTGGCGGCGGCAGAGGGGGTCCCGGACATCGGAAAAACTACAATGACAGGCCAAATTGGAAAAAATGACAGACAGTAACTTATTCGTTATAATTATTGTGGTTTTTGTTAACTGTTACTCGCGATTCATTGCATTTGTGTTACTGTAAATTAATTTGAAATACAGGTGATAGTTGTATGTAAGATACTCGTCATTTCGTTTAAGTTGAAGTTTTAAAATGATATGTTTGTTGTAAATACATAAATTAACTATACATGTTGTGCGTAGGTAGATAACTGTAATTTATTTAGTACTTTTAACGATTAAAAGTCGTATGAACTTCTTAAGTTAGAACTCGATGTAAGAGCCAATCTTAAACAAGACTGACCCTGAGTTATTTTGTAAATCGATAATTATAGATTAGTCAAATTAGCTATTATGTGTGCTACATATTTTTATATTAAATCAATTACTTTTTATTTCCGCGTATATATTCACTATGATTAAGGATCATTGTAATGATGAAAAGTTCTAGCAATAAATAAACTGATGATGTAAATAACCAGTCTGATTAGACTTTGGCAATAGTGATGTTGGAAGTAATAAATATTTTATTATATAAAAGTCCTTTATATTTCACAAAAGATTGAAATAGTCATTATGAAAGTGTCCTTTAATATTTTATAGGCTATGTGTACGCTGGCTTATCAAGATAGATAAAATTGCAGATAAAAAATGAGTGGATGTATTTCAGATTATAATGATTGTACAGAATGAAAAATACTGGTAAGTAAAGTACACATTCAGGCCACTAGACACATCAACAAATTTACAAAAATGCTTACTTTTATGGTCGACGTTCCCAATAAAACATCTACCCTATCTTATCATTACATTACATAAACTGACTATTTTATGTAAAACGTGACAGAAAAGAAACACCAAACAAAGATTGAGAACTCAAGAAAAATAAAACCATATAGAAGATGTGCTTCAAATTAATTTATTCACAAAAACATACACTTACTCTTTCGATTTGTCTCTGTTTAGTGTTCGCATTACAGAGGCAATGAAATTTGAGAAATCTATCTTTAATCGGTTACCCCCGGACTTTATATTGACTGCTACTTGGGAGATCTTGGATAGAGTAGGAGCTGAAACACCAAATCATGTAAATATGGAATTGACTTTTACTTTGCTCGACTATTATTGTCTATTCCAAAAATAGTTTCCTCACGATGTTTTCCTTCACAACGTAAAAGTATTTGCTACTCATTTATGCAACCTATAATAATGTACGTGGCCTTGTCCTTTGGCTCGTTATCAGAATATGTCTTCGAACTTATGCATATGTGCGTGGGCTCAGCTGAATTGGACATTATTGGTTTCCGCTCACTTAATACATACCTATATATATGTATACAGTAGAAAACAAACACTATTTCCACGTTTTTGGCACTAGCAAAGCACAACTTCGCTGAGTAAAGACCAATTTCCATTGACCCTGTTGGTTATATGCCCACATAAATACTTACAAAAACTCAATGACTCAGTCTCCTCTGTGTCATCAGTACAATTATAGAATAAAACGCATTGCTTCGCTGATAACTTTGGTTGGGAGACGAAGTAATTGAAAAGAAGTTCTAGTTCTCTACCAGCTGCGTTCATAGTGTTGGGAGAACATACTAAGATCACTCCATTGACTCCAGATCTTACTGCTGGCCAGCAGGATTCAAACCTAGAAATGAAGTACTAAAATTAAGAGTAGATGGTAGAGTAGGTGGTAAAGTAGATTCTTTTTTTGGTCCGGAAGTGACGTCCATGTAATTAATTATTAATCTTTAAACACTCATTAAACAAGGAATTCATATTATCTATACAATTTAATTATACCATTTTAAAAAACGACGATAAATAAATTATCTTTAACTACCCTGATAAGCCACTTTCGTTACACTGTTATTCCATGTCATTTGTATATCTGTAGGCAACATACACAAGAACAATTATTTTTTACCTACTTATGATCACCACTACAATCCCATAACTCGATTTCTATGCTAGCATTTCGTCCGTCTACATTAATGTCCGATAGTTCAAACTCCAGAATTCGCACACCTTGAGTAGGCCCGCGTATTCAAGGTAGCGTCATCCGTATTTATACATTCCGAAATAAAATTAGCCAGAGGAGATTTGCCAGCCTGAAATATAATTAATTTATACAAGTTCAGCGATATAGTTTAATAATCTTATTAGTCGCATAACATTAGAATAGTAGAGACATTAACTAATTCGTTCGCAAGTTAGGAGGGATCACGTGGTTCACTCTAGTTCCTTTCTTATTATGATGCTGTTTTAGCGATTATTAATATTCTTTAGAACATAACATAAATAATGAGGAAGCAACTAGTATCGATAGTCATGAAAAAAAACTAACTAACTACCTAACTACCGTATAACAAATATTTGAATGTAATAGTTATTCCATTGATAAAGTAAAATGTTTGTGTCCAAATGTTGTGCTGCCATCTAGGGTAAATCAGAGTGAATCAAGGTTACGGATAGATGTCGCTTCCTTTATCCTCTCATGTTGTCTCAGAACGATTCAATGTCTAATACTAGATTAAAATGTAAGTCATTAGATAAGATTGTCATATTATTCAGTTTATCATTAACAACGTGTTCGGAAATTACTTAAATAATTACTTTTCTAAGTTTATCATGAAGAAAGTTATAATTTCATTCACGAGTATATTGTACTGCTCTTAGCGTGTTAAGGTTGAAAATTTCATTAATGAAATAGATATTAATGGCTATTGACTAGATTACACCTGAGGTACTGACTAATTTAACTTTAGATGACCCCTGACCACAGATATAAGAATACTAAGCCCTGACTTACCCCCGAAGGTCCAAGCATAAGAATTTTAAGCTTATCCATCTTATACGACAATAATATTAACTTTTAAGATAATAGAAATCGTATTAATTCACTAAAACACTGTGTTACTACACAAAATAATCAATAGAAGTAAAGTGAAACCACGAATTTGTTTACAAACTGTGTTTACATGCTCGTTGCCACAGTAACGCTATGAGCGGTTTCTAGTGTTAAAAACTATATAAATTGTTTTCTATAGCTCAGAACTATTAAAAGAAGTAAATACAAAAATGTATAAAATAGACCTAGCTTATAAAATAGTGCAAAATGTCAGGTTCCACCGAGATTTGAACTCGGATCGCTGGATTCAGAGTCCAGAGTGCTAACCATTACACCATGGAACCGATGAATAAGGAGTCAAATTTATAAAACAGATTCGCTTGTATTGAAAAAGTTTATATGAAACTTTTTCAACTTAGTATTTTTGGTTATGATTCAGGAAGCTTTGAGAATTGCTTTTCTTTATATTTTCTTTCACAATAACAGATTTTTCTATTCTGTGTCTACTCAATTTAGTTAATATTTATCGTTGCAAAAATAACAGCGCACAGATTCTATAATAGGAACATAGCAGGCCTCAATTACCATATTTACGTCCATTTTTGTTCAACTAAAATAATATCGCATCTAAATTGTCTAAGTTATTAAGGTACTTGAACTGTAAGTATCGTATTCGCTTCGTACACGGATATGAGCAACCAGTTTAAGAGCTTTTTAGTGTTGGATTTTACATGCCATATTTTAAGTTCGTCTGGTATGCGCAGGCTATGTTCCATCGAATTAAGGGACTAAAACCATTATTTACTTAGTATGCGGATGTTTTGCAAGCAACACGTACTGTGTAGCCAGAACAAAATAAAAAATAAAGTGTAATCCTTTTCGTGCACGAGTACATTTGTTTTTTTTGTCGTTTTTGGAATTACATGATAATGAAACATATTGAAAATTTATTTCGACCTGACACTATGGATCTAATTAATAACTTGTCGTTATATTAGCACATGCAACTGCAGGTTCAATTATAGGCTAACAGCATAAAATATGGTGGTTGTTAATATTTGCTAATACTGTTGCTACAGGCGTTGTCAATAATTTATGAACTAGTTTATTTAATCAAAAGTTCCGTATCTATTATTATTTTAGAGGCTTTCAGTAGTCTGTAAATGGGTATTATTATATAGTATAAAACGTTCCTGTATGCATTCCCTTTAGAAATAACACCTGCAGAGTGACCAGGGTAGCGTTTATCCATGAACCTTCTTTATAAATCTTTTTTTTTTATTTCTTTCAATGTACACGCAAGAGAAATTATAATTCTTACTCGCCCGTGTTGTGATTGTAATACCATTCTATGAATGTATAAGTGTGTTTTTTTTAAAGTGACAAGCCCCCTCCACGCAACGGTTACACATGCGAACCGCCAGACATGTACTGATTCATTTAGCGGAGATAGCATCAAGTTGTTTATTACACATTGTGCGGGATGCCGATCGGTGGATAAACAGCTATCGATGCTTTGGTATCGGTAATCAATTACATCGCCTCCTGGCCTGATACTCGAAATTCAGATGAGATTGCTCTCAGTAAATTAACTATTCAACAAGATCCTTGTAGGACTATCAAAGTATTTGGTGTAGTGTGTTTTGGTTACATCGCATTCAATCCTCACCAAATATTAAGCACTCATCGTCGTGAAGAATATTCCAAATTAATAGACAAGCAGGATAGGTTGTCGTTTTCACAATAACTGAAATGTCAATAAATTCGTGAGCTTTATTTTCTTTAGAAGGCAAATAACCCAGATGATTCGGTTTGCGAATCATTTGCCCTAACAAGTTTTATAAGAAACTGTTTATTATAGTTTGATTCAACGAGAAATTATAATATCATGAACGATTGAATATGTATAAACAAATTTAATACGGTATATTCAACTCGAAAATTGAATGCTAAGTGCTAACCTCATCTTAGAAGTAATTTTGTCGGCTCTACAGTTAAAATTATTTTACATAGCCCATCAATCTGAACCAATGGTTTTTTTAATAATTAAAATATAAGCTATTTCGTTTAAAGTACCAATAAACCAGCTGCATACTTACGAAATGCTAGCAGAATCGAGTCCATAGTTCGCAAGGTGTCCATGACTCCCGTGCATTGGGTGTAACACTATATTACTGCTGTAAGAAATTAAGGTACGCATTTGCAATGGGCAGTGCGTAATGTGGTATCGGGAGATCGCATCAAGCCCTATTGTGTTTCGCAGGTTGTAGGTTAAAGGAAAATGCGGTGGGTGTCCTGCTTTTGGTATTTTAAAGAATATTTACTTTAGCGAATAGGGTTTAAATTTAAATAAAAAAAATGTTGTAGGATAGGATATAATTCAATGAAATTGTAAAATGTTTTTCTCAAAAAAAGTAATTAAACATATGACAGTCAGATAGAAGGCATTTTGACGAAGCCCACTGTGTTTGGGTGACAATGAAGCGAAAGTAGGTTGTCAGAATCGCGACTGATGGGGATCCGTGATCTCTGCCTACCCCTATACAGGGAAATGGGTGTGATATGTATGTATGTAAATTAAAGTGTCAAGTAGACAATTTTACATGTTTGAATTGTTAATGTGTTTCTTAGTTTGAGCAAAGAATAAAGGCTTACTAGGAGTATTGAGACAGGTTGTTAATTATAAATTAATAACTATGAATAAGAAAGTGTAATTGCTCCTGAAAACTCATCACGAAGTTTTAATTTAATCAAGTATGTTGAAGTAATTCGTTGTTAATAAACTTTAAGTATACTTTCGAGCATTTTATGAGTAGTGGTATTAAACACCGACGAGGTTTCTTAGCTCTAAGGATATAAAATGCAATTACGTATACTTACATGGACTTTTATTAGGTATTTCATTTGTAATTAAGATTTTGAACAATTCTCTAAGTATTTCTGACTACTCGTGCTATAATCAAGTGCTGACTCAGTAAATTGTCCTGTTTTAAACCGAAAATAAATGGTCAAATTAGGTTTTTTTTGTAATTGATGTACCTATAACCCAATTTTACACAAAAGTAAGACTATTTTTATGTCATCAATATACCGTGAAGAAAATAACTGACTTAATAAGTCTACCTCCCAGACTAGCATGAGCAAATGAGCCAGTATGTTCTGCCTAACAAAGTTACCATGAATAAGTTTTTTTATAAAAAGGTTAAGTCACAATAAATTTGATTGATATCTGACCACACCGAAGGGCAATTATTAAAAAGAAAAGGGAGTAAAAAGTAGGCGCAATCAAGTCAACCTCCATCCCGATATCTCTTTTTATGCTGGTACACTGACTTGTGTTTTGTGATGTAAGTACTTAAAATTTTCTCTAAATTGACTTCAGTTTATACAGGACCATTACGTGCTTTTTTCCTGCGTAATGGCAAACGTTTTAGACCATTGAGTCTTGAAGCGACAACTATTGATGAGGATGTTTCCTAAATGCTAAATTAAGATGGATACATTTTATTCTCGAAGCTAGATTTCTTATTTTAACAAAACGATTTAAAAAATATCAGACCTCCTGCAAAATTTGTGCTCTTAATTCTGTTTACATATATAGAAGAGTGACATTATAATCATGGATGTATACTCGTATGTAATATAGTATGTACTCGGAAATGTACTTTAAGGAGATTTGTGTCCTACTATGAGCATAACCTTTGTGACCATAGTTAAACCTTTTGTGAGAAAAATAAGGTAAGCGTGTGTAACATATTCATATACTCGTACGTGAATGGCATAGATTTACCAGTTTAACAAAAATTGCTAGGAACT